>JAJLSG010000397.1:0-29076 GCA_030567495.1 Ambrosiozyma neoplatypodis | reverse complement strand
ATAAAAATGCAATAATTTATGCAAGACAATTACCAAATAAATCTTTAATTAAAGATGGTGATAATTTATTTCAAATTGAAAAAATTACTTATTCACAATTATTAGAATTAATTTTAAAATTATCTTATGTTTTATATTATGATTATGGTATTAAAAAAGGTGATATAGTTTGTTTTTTTATACCAAATAAACCAATCTTTATTATATTATGGTTTGCTTTATGGAATATTGGTGCTGTTCCATGTTTTTTAAATTTTAATTTATCTCATAATCCATTAGTTCATTCAATTAAAGTTGTTAATACAAAAATTATATTTGCTGATAAATCAGATTCATCAATTAAAAATTTAATTGATTCATTAGATGAAATTAAATCATCAGTTGAAAATATTAATATTGTTCAATTTAATGAATTTGAATTTTTAAATTATATTAAAGATAAACCAAAATTTAGACAATTAGATTCAATTAGAGATAATATTAATTATTATGATCCTGCTGTATTAGTTAATACTTCAGGTACAACAGGTTTACCAAAATCGGCTGTTAATTCATGGAGAAAATGTTATTTTGCTTCAAATTTTTTCCCACATGCAATTAGAATTACAAATCAAACAAATTTATATACTTCAATGCCATTATATCATGGTACAGCATCAATTTTAGGTGTTTTACCTTGTTTAATTAATGGTGGTACATTATCTTTAGGTTTAAAATTTTCTTTAAGTAGTTATTGGACTCAAGTTAAATTAACTCAAGCAAATTCAATTCAATATGTTGGTGAAGTTTGTAGATATTTAGTTGATGGACCAATTACAAAAGATGAATTATTAATGAAAAATCAAATTACTTTAGCTGTTGGTAATGGTTTAAGACCTGATATTTGGATTAAATTTAAAGAAAGATTTGGTATTAAAGCAATTGGAGAATTTTATGCATCAAGTGAATCACCATTTGCAACTACATGTTATGAAACTAATGGTATTGGTGTTGGTTGTATTAGAAATTATGGTTATATTGCTTCAAAAGTTGTTAAATTTCAATATAATATAATTAAAATGAAAGAAGATGATGATTCAACAATTTATAGAAATTTAAATGGATTTTGTGAAGAACCAAATTCAAATGAAAAAGGTGAAATGATTATGAGAATTTTAAATCCAAAAAAAATTAAAGCTACATTTCCAGGTTATATTAATAATGATGAAGCAACATATTCTAAAATTATTAGAAATGTTTTTAATAAAGGTGATTGTTGGGTTAGATCTGATGATTTAATGAAATTTGATGATTTTGGTTGTTTACATTTTGTTGATAGATTAGGTGATACATATAGATGGAAATCTGAAAATGTTTCAACTACAGAAGTTGAAAATGAATTATTAGAAATTAATCAAATTGAATATTGTGTTGTTGTTGGA
The DNA here is from genome assembly GCA_030567495.1 of Ambrosiozyma neoplatypodis. Lineage (NCBI taxonomy): Eukaryota > Fungi > Ascomycota > Pichiomycetes > Pichiales > Pichiaceae > Ambrosiozyma > Ambrosiozyma neoplatypodis. The sequence goes on along the minus strand of JAJLSG010000397.1, from coordinate 27,655 downwards.
GCAAAAGTTGAAAATCATGAAGGTAGATGTGGTTATACTATAATTCAAACTATTAATAAAAATAAATTAAATTTAAAAGAAAAATCAGATTTATTAAATTTAATTTATGATAGAGTTTTTAATCATTTACCACATTATGCAAGACCAATATTTATTAGATTTGATAATATTAAATTGAATGAAAATCATAAAATTTCAAAAAAAATCTTCAGAGATCCAATTTTACCACATGGTAAAACAGGTAAACTTGAAGTGTATTACTTAGATAACAAATCCAAATCCTATCAACTATTAGATGAAAGTAAATTTGATTCAATAGTTGAAGGAAAGATCAGAATCTAGGAGAAAAGGGATAATTCTCTAATTCTAAACGTGCGCTTAAATTTAAAAGTGACTCATTAAAATTTATTTTGTTTTAAATTTTTTTTCAATTTGACAATTTCACTTTTTGTACAATTCTTTTATACACAACTTAATTACTTAATATTAGCTATATACATTATATTTACACTAATTCCATTTTGATTCATATCATAAATATTAATATATACACAAATTTAATTTAATTTTACACTACTATGCCTGTACGTATAAATTTCCTTTTGTTTTAAATTATATCGGTTACTTGTCCAAATTTGGGTTTTTTTAATTTTGGTTTAGTTAAATTTGATAAGGATTGAATCATCTAATTAAGATTTAGATCATGTTTTGATTAATTTTCATTTTCTTATCAGTTGAATTAATTTGTTTTGTTTTATTTTTCATTGAATACTGTTTGATCTCGTTGAAATTTAAAATTTGAGTGAAAAATATTTAAACTCCTTGAACATCTAATTAACTACATACCTACTACAAGTTGACTTCTTTCATGGGTTTTTGTTATCATGATCTTTTCATTACTTGAATTGTTTCTTCATATACTTATCAATGTTATCATCAATTAATATTCAATAATTTTAAAATCAGTTGAATATTGTTAATTCAAAAACTTCAAAGTATTGTTCTAAAATGACTCATATGAATATTTAGATTTATTTCAACTACTTTAAACTTAATTATCTTGTTATTCAATATCACATCTATTCAAATATCAAATCAATCCTTAAATATTGTTTTTTCAGAATATTTCAATTTCTTGAGTTTTTCCGTTTACCCCAAAAAAGTTTTTCCGCAATCAGAGATGACTTCAAAAAAAATTTCAAATATTTCTTCAAATACATGTAACTGATTATAAACGATTAAATGGTTTTTTTACTAACTAATTTTTTTTTTGTTTTTATAGGCCGTTACAAAAATGTTTATGCAAAATCCACATGTTGGTGATAGATCAAGATTAGAAGATTGGAGAATATCTGGTTACAATCCATTAACACCACCTGATTTATTACAACATGAATACCCAGTTACACCAAAATCAGAACAAACCATTTTAGAAGGTAGAGATTCAGCAACTAATATTGTTAGAGGTAAAGATGATAGATTATTAGTTGTTATTGGTCCTTGTTCAATTCATGATCCACAAGCTGCTATAGATTACTGTGATAAATTATCAAAAATTAATGAAGAACTTAAAGGTGAATTATGTATTGTTATGAGAGCTTATTTAGAAAAACCAAGAACAACAGTTGGTTGGAAAGGTTTAATTAATGATCCTGATATTGATGGTTCATTTGATATTAATAAAGGTTTAAGAATTTCAAGAGAATTATTTGTTAAATTAACTGAAAAATTACCAATTGCTGGAGAAATGTTGGATACAATTTCACCACAATTTTTATCTGATTTATTCTCTGTTGGTGCAATTGGTGCTAGAACAACTGAATCACAATTACATAGAGAATTAGCTTCTGGTTTATCATTCCCTGTTGGTTTCAAAAATGGTACTGATGGTACTTTAGGTGTTGCAGTTGATGCAATGAGAGCTGCTGCTCATCCACATCATTTCTTATCAGTTACAAAACCTGGTGTTGTTGCAATTGTTGGTACTGAAGGTAATGAAGATTGTTTTGTTATTTTAAGAGGTGGTAAAAAAGGTACTAATTTTGATGAAGCATCAGTTAATGAAGCAAAAGATGCTTTAATTAAATCAAAAATGTTAAATGAAGGTGAAGCTAGAATTATGGTTGATTGTTCTCATGGTAATTCAAATAAAAATCATAGAAATCAACCTATTGTTGCTGAAGAAATTGCAAGACAAGTTAGAAATGGTTCAAATGTTATTTGTGGTTTAATGATTGAAAGTAATATTAATGAAGGTAGACAAGATGTTCCAGCTGAAGGTAAAGAATTTTTAAAATATGGTTGTTCAATTACTGATGCTTGTATTGGTTGGGATGATACAATTGATGTTTTAAAGAATTTATCTGAAGCTGTTAAATCTAGAAGAAGTTTAAATTCAAAAAATTAAATTTCATGAATTTTTTGAAAAAGAAAATATAGTTTATTTATTTTGATTAATATTTTATGTTATCAATTTGGTTTTAGTTTTTTTTTTATTTTTATTTTTATTTTTATTTTTATTTTTATTTAAGTTTACTTTAAATACATAATTTTGTTAACTTACACTTCAATTTTTTTTTTATTACAAAAAACTCTTTTTTTTTATTTATATAGTTTGGCTTTTCTTTTTTTTTCTTTCTTCCTAGTATTATTTGTTTTTGTTTTATAGTTTGGTTTTATTCTTTTAAAAAGCATTTTAGGTACACTTACAAAAAAAATAACGATTTATCGTAGTCTTTGAAATTTTGAATAAAAAAAATACAAATGTATTATTAACAGGAAATAAAGAAGGAGAAGTAGTACTTTTTTTAAAAAAAGATACAAATGTATTAACAGGAAGGAGTAAATGATATAAATAAGAATAAAGATAGAAAAAAAAAAAAAAGACATATGAATTGAAACAAAAAGATATTCAAAAATAAAAATAAAGATATAAGATAATAAGATTGTATAAATTATTCTAGTAAATAATAATAATAAGTTAAGTTAAATCTATGTACAGAAATAAGAATAAAATTTCATTTCTGTTTAAACAAAAATATTAAAAACTGTTCTATCTATCTATCTATCTATCTATCTATCTATCTATCTATCTATCTATATGTTTAAGCAAAAAAAAGAAAAAAAAAGAATAATGGTAAGATGTTGTTGATGATAGATTAATAGTAATAAAAATGATAATAAAAGAGTAAGAACAAATAATAAAATTAAATTAAATTAAATAAAAAAAGAAAAAAAATCCCATAAAATTAAAAGAAAACCAAAAAATTAAATTAATAATAATAATAAATTCAAAAAGATAAAAAAAAAGAAAACAGAAACAGACAGTTGGTTAATTATAACATACCAGATAAAATTTTTGAAGCTAATCTAACACCCCAACTAATTTGTCTTTCTTCTTCTTTTTCAAAATCTTCAATTGTTAATTCTTTTGTAAATTGTTTTAAATTATTAATTTCTTCAAACATTTTTGATTTTAAAATTTCATCTTTTGTAATAATTAATGCATTTGTTTCTAAATCTAAACTATATGCTCTTTTCGTATAATTTGATGAACCAATTATTGTAATACTTGGTTTAATTTCATTATTTAAATTAATCCAAATACCTTTAGCATGATATGACCAACCATTTTTTGTATTAACTTCACCATTTTCCCATTCTAATAATTTAATTTCATCATGTCTTTCATTATTTTTTAAATTTTTTAAAAAATTTAATGAATTTAATAAATAAGCATGAGGTAAATAATAACTTATACCTTTTGATTTATAAAATGAATTTGCCTTTGGTGATGCAGTTATTATTTCACCTTTACATAATGATGATTGAATTTTTGATTGAATATCTGGATGCATATTAAAATAACCTGCAGTAAATGTAAAATTAGTTTCATTATTTGATAAATGAGTTAAACATCTTAAAATTGATTGTTTCTCAGTTGAATAATCTGGACTTAATAATGGAGCAAATGATGAAATTGGATAAACTATTGTTTCAGGTTCTTCTAATGTTGATGATGGAGTATCTTGATGAGTTTTTAAAATTGGTAATAATAATTTTGTTGAATCTCTTATAAAATGTTGTAAATTTAAATGTGGTTCACTTGATTTATTTGTATTTGGCCATTCTAATATAAATTGTTGTTGATTTTGAAATGGTAAAACTTGATATGATAATGAACTTATTGCAGTTTGAACTTTATAATAATAATTTGTTAAATTATCATTTTTAAAGATATAATATCTATCTTGTCTATTTGTAAAATAATCTTCTGATAAATTAGCACCTGATAAAATAACTTCATTATCAAAACCATAAATTTTCATATGTTGTAAACCCCAACCTTCATTAATTCTTTTTGGTAAAAATTGTTTTGTTAAACCTGATAAATGAGGTGTATGATAAAATCTAATATCAACTCTATCTTGACCAAAATTTTCGACTAAAGGAACTAATAAAGAAGCAGTCGATTTATAAGGAGCATCTCTTGTTGATCTTAAACAATCTAATAAAATTGTAACTTTAACATTAGGATTATTCTTTAATGAATCTGATAGACATTTAACTAATTCGTCTTGTGCTTTACCTAAATAAAGTGAAGATAAGAAAATTCTATCTTTTGCCTCCAAAATTTTTAATTTTAATTGGGAATAGAAATCAACAGGAGACTTTAATATTTCTATTTCATCTTTTGCTATTTCAAATCTTGGAGCAATAGAATCTAATTGTTGAATTGTAGCTCTTAATTGAGGACTAAATTGATCATAAGTAGGAAGCATTATGTTATCGACTTTATAGGTAGAAAATTTCCTGATGTTTCCTCTTAGATGGTGTATGATCTTAATAAAAGTAGTTCTAAGGCCAAATAGCATATAAACAGATCACTTATTGATAAAGTTGAACAGGCTGGGAACAAGTTCTTTTGAAACAATACAAGAGACTTAGAGACACAATAAAAAGAGGAAAATCAAAAGTGAAAAATTTGATTGGTGTTTTTTTCCCTTTTTTCCCCTTTTCTCTCTATTTTTCCCCTTTTTTCTTGTACATGAAACTTGGATTAAAACTTCTACAAGTGTTTAAGATGGCAGATAACTCAGGAAAAAGGCTACTCAAAGACCCATCAGTGGATAGTTCTGGGTTCAAGCTAAGAAAAGTCCAAGTTGATGCTAATAAAATGTCCCCTTATCAAATTTTAGGTGGAAATCAACCAAACGATAAGACCATGAGAGAAGAGGACAATGACACTGAATATTCGATTGAAGGTCCTTTAAGAAGAGTTTCTCCTTACTACTTTACTTATATGACACATTGTAAAGAAAGATGGAGAAATAGAAAGTTGTTAGATGTGTTTGTTAATGAATTTAGATTATATCCTGAATCTTACTATATTAATGCGTTAAATCAAGGAAAAGTTACTATTAACAACAAAACAGCAGACATTGATACAATTGTTAGAAATGGTGATCTGATTTCACATAGAATGCATAGACATGAACCTGCTGTTAGTTCAAGACCAATTAAAATTGTTCATCAAGATGATGATTATGTTATAATTGATAAACCTTCTGGGATTCCTGTTCATCCAACTGGGAGATATAGACATAATACAATCACTTTCATCTTAGAAAACCAGCTTGGTTATAAGGTCCATCCTTGTAATAGATTGGATAGATTAACTTCAGGTTTAATGATATTAGCTAAAACCGGTAAAAGCGCAGAAGTTATGTTTAAACAATTAAAAGAAAGAGAAATTCATAAAGAATATATTGCCAAAGTTATTGGAGAATTTCCAATTGATGAAGTTACAATTGAAAAACCTTTAAGTACTTTGGATCCAAGGTTATCTTTTAATATTGTTGATGAATCAAAAGGTAAATCTGCTAAAACTGTTTTTAAAAGATTAAATTTTGATGGTAAAACAAGTTTAGTTTTATGTAAACCATTAACTGGTAGAACACATCAACTTAGAGTTCACTTACAATACTTGGGTTATCCAATTGTTAATGATCCATTATATTCAAGTCCTAAAATTTGGGGTGATAATTTAGGTAAAAATGGTGAATTTGATTTAGAATCAGTAATGGAAAAATTAAGAAAAATTGGTAAAACTGAATCAGCAACAAGTTGGTTATATCCTGATTCAGAAGGTGAAATTCAAACTGATTCAAAATGTGATGTTTGCCAGGGTGAAATTTATACTGATCCTGGTGTTAATGATTTAGATTTATGTTTACATGCTTTTAAATATGAATCAAATGATAAAAAATGGAGTCATCAAACTGAATTACCAAACTGGGCTTTAGAAGAACAAACTAAAATGATGGAATTAGCTTTAGATCAAGCTAAAAAGTGTACTCCAATTGAATCTGCATTTTGTGTTGGTTGTGTGATTACAAATAATGGTAAAATTATTTCAAAAGGTTATACCAGAGAATTAGAAGGTAATACACATGCTGAACAAAATGCATTAACCAAATTCTTTAAAGAAAATAATGAATTACCAAAAGGTTGTGAATTATATACTACAATGGAACCTTGTAGTTTGAGATTGAGTGGTAATAAACCATGTTTGAATAGAATTTTAGATTTAAAAGAATATTTTACAACTGTTTATGTTGGTGTTATGGAACCTACTGATTTTGTTTCTACAAATGTTTCTTTTGATCAATTAAATTCTAATGGTGTTTTGTATTTTAAAATTCCAGGCTTTCAAGATAGAGCAATGGAAGTTGCTAAAAGAGGTCATTGATATAGTTGTTTTAATGTTGTTTGTTGTTTGTTCTTTTTCTGTTTATTTTCTTTTTCTTTTTGTGTTTGCTGGCTTGCTGTAAATTAGGGTATATAATGTTAATGAGTGATAGAAACCTGTATATAATTAATGATAGTTAATCCTTTTGATTTTATGATAATAATTATAAATTAATGAATTTGTTATACTTATATATACTACATGTAATATCGAATTAATCAAGAAATGAAATGTATATGGGATATATATCTTCTCTGAATCAAGTATATAAATTATAATGATTATGAAATGTTGTGCCACCACCACCACCACTTAATTCCAAGAATCCAAGATGTTTGATCGAATTTAGTGCCCAGGTACAACTTTCATATCTGCTGCATTTAATTTAACTAATATACTTCAGCATTTCCATCATGCATATCCTTCAAGCTCTTTATTTGACTATAGACTTTATCCGTTGGATGGATTTATTTGAAGGGTTTTAATTGAAAGTTGCCCAATTGAATCATATTTTGATCAATATTTAAAGCCAGATGTTGAAAGTTCTTCAAAACTGTGGTGTGTGCCACAAGTTACACTTACAATTCGTTATTTTAATTCCTCTTATATATAAGATAGACATATAAATTTAATTATTGAATCAGATCATTATCCAATTATATATACAAACATGCAGGCCAGTTTTATTTTAGGGTTTAAGTTCCCGTTAAACCATTTCATTTAGAATTGCATCAGTTAGTGGATCTTTCTTTTTTTCAAGTTTACTATGGATTAGAATTCTTCTATAAATATGAATTAATTTCCCTTTAATTTATCTACAATAAGTTTTATCTATTTTATTTAGTTGAACAATTTCAACCTATAAAAATTATTTAACTATGGTAAGCATCTGGAGTTTCATCCCACATTTAAGAACAGTTAATGATCCAAATGATTATTCAAAACCATTTTTAGAAGACTATGAAAAGGATACTGATTTTGAAGATCATCCAGATTGGTTAAAATTAGATGATGGTCAATATGTTAAAGTTCATGAATATAGAGATGAAGCAAATAGACCATGGTGGAAATTCTTTGATGAATTTGAATATCGTGAAACAACTGCTGAATCCAAAAGATACAAATGGTTTGAATGGTATGAAGAAGGAACAAAACCAGATGAAATTAAACTATTATGGAAATTAGATTTCTTTATTGCTTTCTATGCTTTTGTTGGTTATTGGGTTAAATATATTGATTCACAAAATTTAAATAATGCTTATGTTTCCAATATGAAAGAAGATTTAAATATGCAAGGTAATGATTTAATTAACACTCAAACATTATTTTCAGCTGCTTCTGTTATATTTTCACTTCCAGCTATGTACTTATTACCTAGAGTTCCAACTAATTATTTATTATTTATAACCGAACTGGGTTGGTCTGTCTTTACAATTGGTATTCATGCTGTTACAAATGTCTCTCAATTACAAGCTTTAAGATGGTTTGTTGGTGGTTTTGAAGCATTATATTTTCCAATTATCCATTGGTTATTAGCAAGTTGGTATAAACCTTCTGAAATTGCTAGAAGAGGTGCTATTTTTTACATGGGTCAGTTTCTTGGTGTTCTTACATCAGGGCTCCTTATGGATGCTGCATATGATAATTTAGATGGTGTTAATGGACTAGCTGGTTGGAGATGGTTATACATTATTGGTAAGTTTTTAGCTCTAAATATCTGAAATTCTTTTATTATATAATACTAACAACCCACTTTTTTTTTTGCATATAGACGGATGTTTAAGTTGTGCTGTTGCAATTATAGCTTTATTTGCTGTTCCCGGAACACCTTTTAAATGTTATTCACTTTGGTTGACTGATGATGAAATCATTTTAGCTAGACAAAGAATGCATAAGAATGGTACAGATACTTCAGTGAAGGCTAAATCAATCTTTGATAAAGGAACTTGGAAAAAAGTTCTATCATCATGGCATGTTTATTTACTTTCATTACTTAGTATTTTCTGTTTTACTTCAAATAATGCTTCATCAGGTAGTTTTACATTATGGTTGAAGTCATTAGATAAATATACTGTTGGTGAAATCAATAGATTAGGATGTATTGCTCCAGGGTTAGGTATGCTTTATGTTCTATTTGTTTGTTTTGGAGCTGATTTAACTAGAAAAAGATTTGCATTTGTTATGTTTTCATACATTATGAATTTTTTAAGTAGTATTATATTATCAATATGGGATGTCCCATATGGAGCAAAATGGTTTGCCTTTTGTTCTGCTTATTGGTGTTGGTCAAATTCATCTGTTTTTTATACATTTTCATCTGATTTATTTAGAAAAGATAACAATGTTAGAGCAATTGCATTTGAAATTATTTACGTTGTTGGTAATGCATGCTATGTTTGGATTGGAAGATTGGTTTGGCCAACTGTTGAAAGTCCAAAGTTCCATAAAGGGTTTTCATCATGTGCTGGGTTTTCATTAGGTTTTGATGCTGTTTTCATTATTGTTTATTTCTTATATAAAAGAGACGAAAGAAGAGAAGCTTTATTGAATGGGATTTATATTTATAATTCTAAGAATGAAAAGATCCCTGAAGCAGCTAATAGTCAAATTGAATACCATGATGATACGATTAATATTAATACTTCTAATAAAGATAGTTCTATTGAGGTTCATGAAATATCAGGTGAAAAAAATGATTGATTTTACTCCTTTTTTTAGAATTTTTATTTTGCTTTAATAATATAATTTGTACATGTAATTGAAATTCCTTTTAAGTTTTAATCCTTTCTTTTTCTTATTTCCCTTGAATTGCTGTATACGTATGGAGTTATTATATGAACGAATGAGATGTCTGCTGTCAAGCCACAGCGCCATGAACCTCCTTTTGTTTTTGAATCGAAATTAAATTTAATATTATAACTTAAATTTATTAGAGGGATTTAAGGCACCTAACTAAAAATAATTAAAGTTTAATTGTTCAAACTAAAACAAACAAAAGGAACACGCAGTAGTAGTAGTAATAATAATAATAATAATAGGTATATAATTAATCAAAAGATCAGTACAAACAAATAAAAAACACGCAAAAATAATAAGGAAGATAAAAAATTGATATAGTAGTAATAAATGTCTAACAAAAAAGTGATATAATATTAAATTTACAAGATATAGTAACTGGTAGAAAGAGTGAAAAGAAGCAAGGAAAACAAAATCAAAATCAAAAAAACGTATAGGAAAACAATACACACAACACAAAGAGGCAGTAAAAGTAAACTGAAGAAAAAATAAAAGATGGGTAAACAAATAAAATTAATCTAATAAAGACAACACACGAAGATACATCAAAAGGATATGAAAGAAAAACTTTTTAAGATAGATGAAGAAAAAAAAACATATTTTGAAGAAAAAAAAAGATAAATGTAAACGAAGAAATAAAACATAAAAGTTAAGCCAATAAAGAAATATGATTTTAAAGTAACGAAGAACTCAAGAAAATAAAAAAATAAAAAAATAAAAAAATCAACAAACAAAAAAGTAATAATAAAAAACACAAATAAATTTCAGATTATTATAAATATTAATAAAAATCAAAATAAAATAAAATAAAAAACATCGTAATTGAAAGGATAAAAAAATAATTGAATATGAATTTGATGATGGCACAAAGTACCAAATATCAGACATAAAACAAAAACGAATAGCAATGAAAGTGCATAAAAACACAAAAAACACAATGAAAAACAATATGAAGCAACGAATGACAGATAAGATATGAGAAATGATATATGGGAAATGATAAGTGGTAAAACAAATGGCAAATGATAAAATAAAAATTAGTGTAAGCATAAAACCAATGAACAAAATAAAAACAAACAGTTAAAAATAATTAAATTGAATCTAAACCTTTTTTCTTTCAACAGGATCAGTAATCATACGTTCAGAATCTTCAAAATAATATGGATAATTAATTAACAGTTCAGAACAAATTTCTTTAGCACCATCAAATGGAGTTAAATTAGGAGCCATTAAAACACTAATTGCAGAAACACTCATTTTATTCATATCTTTAAATTCTAAAACTTTTTCAAAATATTTAAATAAAACATTTAAAACATCAAAATTTAATTTAGGTAATTTTGATAAAATAATTTTAATTTTTGGAACAGATTTTTTAAAATCTGTAGACAGTGTTAATGACATTAATTTTTTAGCTAAATCTTCAGGTATAATAGTAATTTTTAAAGTTCTTAAATATCTTTTTAATAATGTAGCAACTGAATGAACATCTGGTTTTTTAGGTTCTAATTTAAATAAATCACAATCATAATCACTATTAAAAATTGATTGAATTTTATTAACTTCAGCCATCATACCATTTAATCTAAATATACCTTCATTATAAACTGCATTTTCTTGTCCCAGATAAAGCAAACATCTATAAACAATTGAAGGAACAGCTTTATTATCTAATTTGAAACCTGGTTTTAAATTATATGAATCTTCTAATGTATTATTAAAATATTTAGGTTCCAATTTTTGAAAAACAGCTTGATTTAAATTCAATTCTCTACTACCTGAATTTCCACTACTATTACTTGAACCAACAGCAGTATTATTATTATTATTGTTGTAATTATCTCTATTAGAATGATCAAATGTTGATTTAGCAGGTGAAACTAAATCACCCAGACCAGATATACCTAATCCATTATTTGCAGATATTGAACCAGAATAAGGCATTGCTTTGAATTCCAGTACATTATCACCTGAACTATTAAGTGTAGTTGAACCACCACTGGTTCTATGACCTAAACTATTATTATTATTATCACCTGATGTATCTCTCTTTTTAGAAAATCCAAACCATTTACTTGATGATGAATTAACTGTTGGAGCAGCTGATAATGAATCATAACCTGAAGGTGATGGATTTGAAGTATTTATTGAATCAGCAATTGATGAAGTATCTAAATTGAAATGAGAATTAGCAGATGGAGATAAAGCCATTGGAACAGGAGTGTTATTATTGAAACCATCAGCAGATAATCTATTTGTATTCATAACTGAAGTTGATGCAATTGAATTAGCAGAAGAAAATGAAGGTTGATTTTCAGTTATTAATTTTAACCATTCTTCAGCATCTTGAACAGATTCTAAATAATATTGAGAAGTTTTTGATGATTTAAAACCAGCTTTCTTTTTTCTTCTTTGATTAATATTTAAAATTTGTGAATCTCTCCAAACATTAATTTCATTCAGATTAAAACTTTCAATTATAATTCCATTACTTAAATCTTCAATAAATAATGAATTTTCAATTGTATCATAAACAAATAAATTTAATCTAAAACTCTTCTTTAAATTTTTATTAACAATTGAAACAAAAACAGTTTCTTTACGACTCATATCATATTGATCATCAGGTATAAAAAATTTCTTAAACTCTAACCAAACACCATTTTTCAGTCTTTCTTCTTTTGGAATCTGTTTCATTAATCTGCATAATTCAGCAATATACATTCTAATCATTGTTTTTTGTGAATCCCAAGTATTTGGATCAATTTTCAAAAAATATCTTGGATCAGGTAAATTTGGTAAATTAATTGGACCCAGTTTTTTAATTTCATTATCCATATGCATGAAATGTGAATATAATTGATTAACTTGATATAATGGAATTGGTGGACCACCTCTTTCTGATGAATTAACCATGAATTTAATATGAAAATCAGATTGTCTATGTTGAATTGCATCTGGATCAACAACAGATACCACTGATATAACAGTTGTATCAATTGAATTAGTTAAATAATCATATTGAGAATCTGATGATTTTTTCTTATGTTGAGGTTCTTTATTTTCTCTAAAACTTGTTGTTGCTGTTAATTTAGGCTTTGATAAAGCTTGACCTGGTGCAGGAGCTAATTCAGATAATGCATGATTTAATTGTAAACGTTTTGGAGATGGAGTTGAAGAATTTATACTTAAATGTTCAATTAATTTTGGAGTTGGTAATTCAGAATATAACATATCTGATTCTCTTGAAAAGAAACTACGTTGATTTAAAGGAGATGGAGTAGCCAAATGTGGTATATTTGTTGGAGATAATAAAACAGTTGGAGAAGGTTGAGGTGATGAAGAAGCACGTCTATGTTGACCTAATTGATAAGGTTGTTGATTTGAATTGGTTGCTGAAACACCACGTCTTGGAGTTGGAGGTAACTGTAATTTTGTGTTTGGTTGACGTAAATATTGAACATATTGAGGTTTTATATTTGAATTTAAAGATGCTGTAATTGAATTTTGAGGAGTCATTGAAGCTGAATTTGGAGTAGTTGGACCATTTTCATCAATATTAGTTGGAGTTGTAACTTCAGGAGATGTTCTTAATGGAGAAGAAATTGAACTTTTATAATGAGGTTCTTTTGCAATTGAAGTTGTTGATTGATTTGAAGAAGTAGTACTCTTGTTAAAATTCAAAGAAGTATCAGCATCATCAGGTTCATTATCAGCAATTTCATCAATTGTTGCAATTGAAGCTTTCAATGGTGACATAGAATTAGGAGCAGAGTTTCTGAAAACAAATCTTTGTCTAGAAGGAGACATCTTTCTTGGAGAAGAACCTAAAGTCAGCTGTTGATCAGCTAGAACTTGAGAAACTTGATCATGATGTTGAGATTGAGATGGGGTTGTTTGAATATGAGATTGATTTGGAGATGTAACTGGAGAAGAAGTTATCATATCAAGGTCACGACTTGGAACTTTTAAATGTGATGGTTTTTGCTTTTTAGGATAAGTAGGAACAGCTTCTAATTGAGATTCTCTTGGTATAATAATTCTACGTTCAGATCTTTCGGGTAATTCAATAGGAGATTTAGTATTACTAGCTGTTGTTGTTGTAGTAGTTGTTGATGTAGTTGTAGTTTGATTGTTTGAATGATCTGATTTTGAAGATAAAATTGAATTTTCGGAATCAGCAGAATTATTTTTATTTGATATTGAAGTTAAAGGATGATTACCAGCATAACTAGAAGGATTTGGAGAAGTAGATCTTGAGTTTGATTTTTTTGAATTTGATCTAGACATTTCTAAAGCTTGTTGTTGTTTATGAGGTGCATCTAAAGGATTCAGTATTGTATTATCTTCAGAATAATGAGATGAATGAGATGGTCGTCTTGAATTTCTAGCAGTCCTTGAATTTCTATAATTATCTAATTCTAATCTTAAAGAATTAATAGTTGAATCTTTTGAAGATAATAGAGTTACAAGATTTTCAATTTTTAATTTCAGTTCACTATTTTCTTTTCTTAATAAATTTAATTGTGAAGATGAAGAAATTGGTTCTGTTTTAACAGTTGCAGGAGGAATAAATAATTCTTCTTCATCTTCTAAAATTTTTCCATTAGCCATCAAAGATTTATCTGTTTTTGGAGTGATTGGAGTATCATTAGTTAATATATCATCATCTTTATTATTTGATGGGGGTGGGAAATTAGTATTAATATTCATATTAATTATTTGACTATCATAAGTTGTATTATTTGAATGAGAATATTGATCGATTGTATCAACAATAGTATCTCTAGCAGATAACTTTAAAGAATCTAAAGTTGGTCTTTTATATGGAGTTGGAGAACTTGTTATATTATCGATATCAGAATAATCAGAATCTAACAATTGAATTGAATTATCATTTGATATTGGTATATTATTATGAGAGTTATTTGAATAATGAGAAGAATCATCAACTTCACTATCAGAATCAGATTCATCATTATTATTATTATCAGAATCAAGCATTGGGTTTATTGGATTTAAAGGATTATTTGAGACTATTCTTTGTGAATTAATTGTAGTAGGTTGCTGTTGGCGTTGTTGAACGTTAGACGTGTTTGTGAAAGTTGTGTGAGACATTATGAAGGGAAAGTCAGCTGCTGTGGACATTCAAGTATAAGGGAGGGATGGATAGCAGCTGTATAAAAGGTAGAAGCTAAGCAAAGGATGGATGATAAAGGGTTGAGTTGTGAATGGAAAGGGAAACGGGAAGGAAAAGGTTCAAATTTGGTTAAGACATTTCAACCTGTCACTCAGTTGAAGCTTTTTTTTGGCTTGAATTAAAGAATTAAAGAATTAAAGGGATCGCGTGGGAACACTGGGAAGAAAGAGGCACGGGTTACGATTACTGGGAGACAGAGAAGGATTACTTGATTACTTGAGTGATTATCTGGATGGTAGATGGATGGTAGATGGTACTACTCTTGTAGACTTACAAGTTGTTGTAGTGGTGTTGGTGTTGGTGGTGATGGTAGGACGCGTTGTAAGAACTATAAGAAGGGTTCCTTTGATCCTATCAGTACATGTACTCCTATTTCAGCTAATTGGATTAACACAATGGCAGTCACAATCACAATGAGCTGTGTCTCTGACTGTCTGACAGCAACACATAGCTCTTTATAGTAGACACTGCACGTATACGTATACGTTAATTAAGTTTAAGTTATATAAGTTGTTTAACTCAATGTGTTCAATTGTGTTGCTCCCAGTCATTTCGTTTCACATGAGAAAAATTTTAACACCTGTTCATTTTCTGTTCGTATGCCCAACATCCTTTTCCTTTTCATAGTCCACCATCAGTGCATCACCCATCCAGGGTAATTGTATGCGTCATATAGCTATACGTGGTGATACTCCAACTGATGTTTGGTCTACTGATGCTTGTTTGATAAAACATTTCCTCTAAATCTTTAATTGATAATTTATGTTATGCTTTTTCATCATGCAGGATAGTTTCTTAAGCTTAAAGCTATATTCTTTCTATAGTGAATATGAATGCATCTTCATTATATGTTTCAACATTAATATGGCATTTGTAACGTCTCAAGAAATATGGAGAATAAGGAACCACTAAATTGTTGAACACCCTTCAAATAATGAAGAATCAATTATTAAGAAATTTTTGTTCAGTTGATGGAAAATGAATTTGAGATGGGCTATAATCATAATCATTAGTTATATCATCTAATCTTAGATGAATAAGTATAGGTTATGGAATTTGATTTGCAGAATGATCAAATTGATTATCACTAAATACTTTAAATTTATATATTCTACTTTTTTTGTATATGAGTACCACTACAATTAATTTAGATATAATTTATACGAATAATAATCTCAAACTTCAAAGTATTTGAAAGTTGGAAGTACATGTAGCTGAACTATCAAAATTTTCAGAACCAAACGAACTCTGTGCTCTTTTTAAAATAAGGGTATTTTATCAAATTCACTATCAATTTACAGATTCTATAGGTGTGAATATTAATTGCGTATCCTATAATATTGTTAGTATTACAAGATTACACCAGAGTTGTACATATGTTAACTTTGTGAAGAAACCTTTCCGGTAGTAATATCGGCAGTACGTATCAGAAGTTTCAGAACCATCAAAAATGAAAACTACTTCGAATTAATTCACTGAAGCAAAATTGAATTAAACATATGATCATAAAGTAATATATATTCAAATAATACAATATACAATATACAAAAGTCCAAAATAGTACATAATGAAACATATAAAAATATTATCAAAAGCCAAAACTAAGCGGCAGTAGAAGAAGGTGTAACAACAGTAGTAACAGTAATAACTGTATAGTCTTCAGTAACACTTGTAGAATGATAAGCAATGGAAGATGGTAATGTTGTAATACTTAAACTTGCGGCACATGAAGTTGGAGTAACTGATGGATCAATACTGTATTTACTTAAAGCAGCTTCATCAAAAGTTGGAATAAAATCAATTTTAGATTCTCTTTTAGCAATAATTGGAATAATAGCACCAGTGTTTAATGCAAATGCTCTATGGTTTAAAACAGCTAAAACACTAACAGCAATGTCACTATGACCAGTTAATGAAATAAT
The DNA here is from genome assembly GCA_030567495.1 of Ambrosiozyma neoplatypodis. NCBI lineage: Eukaryota > Fungi > Ascomycota > Pichiomycetes > Pichiales > Pichiaceae > Ambrosiozyma > Ambrosiozyma neoplatypodis. The sequence continues at coordinate 10,986 of JAJLSG010000397.1, read as the reverse complement.
TTGATTTTCATCAGAAGTGAAAACATCATCTAATAATTGTCTAGCTCTCCAATATCTTTGATTATCAGTTTCTCCAACATCAGTTTCCCATAATGGATCTTCTTCTGCAAAACCTGCTTCAAATTCAAACCATGGATATCTTTCTGTTAGATAACTTTTTGATCTTCTAATATCAGCTGTATCAATACCAATTGTTTCTCTTAAAGATTCTTTGAAAACCGGATGAGCATAACCAGTAGATAAAACAAGATCATTCCAAGTTAGTACCAAAGTATCACCACATCTTGAATGAGGTGAAGAATAGAATGATTGAGGTAATGGGAATCCATCTGGAATTAAAGACTTAATTAAATCAGAATTATTAGAAGCAGCAGCTTCACCAACAGGACTAAGATAACCATCAGGACCCCAAGTCAGATTACCATCACTATAAATACGTCTATAATAACAGTTCCAAGCTTCTTTACCATATTCTTCAGTTGCAATATTATGAAATCCTTGAGCATGTCTAGCAAAGTATAATAATTTATAAGTTGTATTCAATGGAGCATTAGAATTTAAATCATGTAGTGATTGTTTAACATCAGACCAGGTCAAATTATCATATAAACCTAAATTATCATGATGATCAAAAGAAGTGGCATTAGTTGATGGATCATCTTGTTTGAAAAATCCAGTGATTACGGAATATTCACCATAATGACCATTTGCTGCCTTATAAGCAGTAACAACTTGAATTGAAAATAATAAAATAGTAACCAATTCCACTAGTAACAACATATTTAGATGATAATTTTGTAATGATTGATTGTTTTTTTTTTTTTGTTGAAATCTTTTAAATTAAAAGGAAGAGGGTTTTAGAAATTCAATTCAATTTTGGATATCATCAGCTATTTATACCTATAAAATTACAATCAACCGAAGAGATGAATTGGAGCTGTTGATCTGGGGAAGACTAAAAAGGAAATTCAATTATCCACTTCAAGTACTTTCTTCACCTTGATTGTTTATACCTGGTCCCTTGCATGAATTCAATTTAATCGAATGTGGAGACTCGTCGTGTGACTGGTTGATTCGGATAATCAGATCTTCGTTGTTTAAACTTGTTTTGTGGGTAAGTTTATCCGTATCTTTTGATGAACTTGATGTCTTCAACTTGAGCAAGTGTTGTGATTGAGTATGATGTTGATGTAGGACACTACAAATAGTAGATGAATCATTTCAATAGTAAGTTCTTTCTGTTTGAAATTAAAGAAACTGAATTAACTGGTCGCTTATCAGCTAGCTATAGTGACTGGCCATCAAGAAATGATGTATTCTGATTTAGGCCATATAGAAATACAATGGACTCCAGATTCTTAATTCCTAATTAATCTTAATTAATGTGTTAAAAAAAAAAAAAAAATGTGACATATAGGTTAGTACTACAACATATATTTTCCCGGGGATATCAGGTTATAGGTATAACTTGAAATCTATTGTTTAGGTCTTGGAAGTTTGAACCCAGAAGAGGAATTATTCTCGAGCCTGATCGATAACTTATTTTTACCCAAAAATAAAAGGAAGCAAGATCCATTAAATTCAGGAATATAGGAAACGTAAGATAATAACTAATAATATAATAATTTTAACATTAAAATTTTAAGTAAAATAAAAAAACAAGAAGAGATAGAAACAGAAAAGTCTTCTAACCATGAATAACATGTATCTAAATTAAATTAAAAGTGAAAAATGACGATTAAGAACAATAAATTTCAAAAAAACGGATGAAAGAAAGAAAGAAAGTCTAAAGATATCACAAAATAAATACAGGCACATCTAAGCAGTAGCAGTAGTTGTAACAACAGTTGTAGCAGTAACAACTGAGACAGGATAAGTGTAATCAGTACTATGAGAATAAGCAATAGATGAAGGAACAGTACTAATAGATAATGAAGCCGGACAAGTAGAGGTACCAAGAGATGGATCAATACTATATTTACTTAAAGCAGCTTCATCAAAAGTTGGAATGAAATCTTTTCTAGATTCTCTTTTAGCAATAATTGGAATAATAGCACCAGTATTTAATGCAAATGCTCTATGGTTCAAAGCAGCTAAAACACTAACACCAATATCACTATGACCAGTTAATGAAATAACAGTACTATCATCAGAAGTGAAAACATCATCTAATAATTGTCTAGCTCTCCAGTATCTTTGATTGGCAGTTTCACCTTCAGTTGATTCCCATAATGGATCAGTTTCAGCAAAACCATGTTCAAATTCAAATGATGGATATCTTTCAGATAACCATTCTTTTGATCTTCTAATATCAGCAGTATCAATACCAATTGTTTCCCTTAAAGATTCTTTGAAAATTGGATGAGCATAACCAGTAGATAAAACTAAATCACCCCAAGTTAAATTTAATGTATCACCACATCTTGAATGTGGAGAAGAATAAAATGATTGAGGTAATGGGAAACCATCTGGAATTAAAGACTTAATTAAAGCAGAATTATTAGTAGCAGCAGCTTTACCGGTATTTGTTAACATTGAATCATACCAAGACAAAGTTCCATTACCATAAATGGTTCTATAATAACAAGCCCATTCAACTGAACCAACAGCAGCACTAACAACATTATGAACACCTTCAGCATGTCTAGCATAATATAATAATTTATAAGTTGTATTTGCTGGTGAATTGGCATTTAAATCTTCAATAGTTTCAACCAATTCAGTCCAAGTTGTGTTGTCATATAAACCTAAATTATCATGATGATCAAAAGAAGTGGCATTAGTTGATGGATCATCTTGTTTGAAAAATCCAGTAACAACAGAATATTCACCATAATGACCACTTGGTGCTTTAAAGACATCAGCAGTGGCAGCTGAAACAAATGAAGAAATTAAGAGCTTAGATAAAGAGACCATTTTTCTTTCGAGTAATTGAATTGAATAATTTAAAGGAAATATTTAAGAAATTCAGAAAGTACATGTAGCTAAGGGTTCTAAAAAAACGTTAACAAATTGGTGGAGATCACCAAGTATTTGTACCTCTCCAAAAAATCGAATTAATTCAACGGAAGAAGTGAAAAAAAATATGATAAATCAGCCTAATTAACGGTATTTCATTGTATTATATACAATCAAACTTAATTATAAATAAAGGAAATTGAATATACCAAATGTAGATGCCCACGTTGGCACGTTCTCAATTATTCTCATCGCTTTAATTGGACTTTGCAGGGATTGAGAGAGAGAGAGAAAATTGTAAGTATTAACTCGATATAGCTATATATATATTGGTGAATCAGTGGTGATTGTCATTGATAATCATTGATAATCATTGATAATCATTGATAATCATTGATATTGATGTTCATGTCAAGTGATCCAAGAAGAATTAAAGAGCATCTTTCTTGAATCTTGGATTCTTGGTACACAAATGTAACAAATCAAGCTCAATCAAATTCAATTAAGTTCAACCCAAAACAGAAGTATTCCGATAAGACACACCCGTACACTACTTGGCTTTATTCCGACATCCGTATCTCTTCAGAGATCAAACAAATTAAACAAAAGTCAACTATCAAATAATACTACCAAATCTTAATCTAAACTTATGATTTCATTCAAATAACTTGTTATCAACTACTACACTCCAATTAAATGCACAATTCAAGCAAATTATAATGGTAGGACTTTTCAACAGGAGTGATTTTGAAATTGGTGTTGAGCTCTTATCTAATTCATTTCCCATTGAACTTCGTATTAAAATATTGAAAACAGTTCTTTTAAATCATTATAAACTTCAAGATTGGTTTCATTTTGCTTTTGAAGAATTTAAAGATGAAAACAATCAAACCATTATTAATCCATTTAAGACAATTTTAAAAAGTACTTTATCAGAGTCCACGTTATTTATCGATCACACTGCCTTCACTATTTACGAAGCAAACTTTTCAAATGATACACTATCTATTGATCCTTATTATTATTTGTTACAAGATTATATCCTCAATAATGATTGTAAGGTTCATACACTTTCAGTTCAATATATATATTTTTCTTCAAATTCATCATTTGCTGATAGTTTAATTTATTCCCCAAATAAATATGATGAATTCGAAACTTTACGTGCTGATTCTTTTTTAAAGTTACCTGAAGCTATACTTTCCAAAGTTTATTCAATTTTGATTCACAGTGAAGTGGATGGGCATTTGAAGAATATTTTAATAGATAAAAAACTTAAGATGATAAATATATGTGATTTAGAAATTAAAAATGATGCATTTGATTTAGATTTATTAAGATTAGTTTCTGAATTGTCATTAGAAAAATTAAATTTGTCAATTATAAGATCACCATACTTATTAAATTTAGAAGAAATTGATCTGTTGTTAAGTTTAATTAAAAAGGCTCCAAAAGAAGTCAAAATTATGTTCACTAATTATTATATAACAACTCAAGAACTACATGCTGTAAATAGGTGTTCTACTCTTAAACAACGTTTGGATCTTCTTAACTCTTTCATTACCAATTTTCAAATATTATTAAGCATAGATAGTCCATATTGGAATCTTAAGATTCTTCCAAGTTATAAATCTCTAAAATATTTACTGTTAAATTATGGTAATTGTGCAGCTCCAACAACCATTCAATATTTTAATTCAGACTCTTTACTAAGATTATTGGTTTCCGGGCCTTGTATTTCTGCTTCTCAATTTTATGTTTTATGTGATTTTGATTTCTCTGGCCTTACTAGTTTAATCACTTTAGAAATTGAAGGATTTTCTTTAAATACTCCAACTTTGGAGACAATTCCAAATACAGTAAAACATTTGATTATTGATTGCCCTATATTATCCACTAGAATCAAGTTACCAACTTGTTTAGAATCATTTGGTTTAAATTTAACTAACTTCAGAGAATATCAAATATTTGAAATTACAAACTTGAAAGATTTAAAGCATTTATTATCCTTTTCTTACAAACAACCACTTCCAATTCTAGTAAAGGACCTGACCAATTATTTATCGGAAAGCTTAATCTGTCTAAAGTTACTGTTTGGTGAAGCTCATGGTGAAGTAATTGATTTCAATTTACTGAATTTAAATCATCTTACAAATTTATATTCAGTTTGTTTAGCAGGTAATTTTTCAAATTGGTATCTTAATTTATTACCATCAAATGTTAAAAAGATCAAAATTAGTTCTTATGGAGATTGTGGATCATATTTTGTCATTGATTTATATTCTAAACATTTTAAAGATCCTAATGAGAATTTTGGTATGTTACAATTATCTCCATATAATCATAATTTTTATGTTGATTTTAGAAGTTTGAATTTGAATATATTTTCAAGAATTGAAGTTATGCAAGGTGTAGGTGAGGCAACTTATAGATTAATTGATATTCCAAGATCATTAAATGAATTTAAAATCCGTGAAAAGTTTCCTTCAGAATTCAATGTTGGTGATTTTATAATTGAAGTTCCTAAGTTTACACAAAATATGGCTGATTGTGGATTTGGTGAGTATTCTAGTAATATTGTTGAATTGTTCTAATGTTATATTTCTTTGCTAATTTATATTTCTTTTCTAATTCATAAACACCAGTAATAGTAAACTAGTAAACCCACCCGAATCCCGATAGGAAACCGCCCATTTCCAGGCGGTGCAAGCAGGGTTCTATTTTCTCATCACCATGTTTAAAATGATCTAAAATGACTAAAGTGATCCAAAGGCTCTAAAGGCATGTTAATTTTGACTCCTTTGGAAAGTTATCATTTTGAACAACACTTTTTCTTTCTAATGTCACAATACACAACAGTTAAAAACATAGTTGGGAAATGATCAAGCAAAGAAATGAAAAATCCAGTCATATAACTACAAGTTATACAAGTGATTATGAGTTGGCATGTTTGGTTATTATGGATATTCCTTTAGAATTAGCACTAAAAATTTTTATTGATTTATTATTCACTCATTATAAGCCGAAAGATTGGTTTTGTTATGTTGGTAAAGATAATGTTATTAATGAAGCTTTAAAATATATCTTATCTGAAAGATCATTATATATTGATTATGCTAAATTTCAATTTAAAAAAACTCCAGATTGTTTATTAAATTTTAATGATATGCTTGATTCATTTACTTATTTTGATATTTTAGAGAAATTTATATTTGAGAATGATATTGTTGTTAATTGTTTAGAAGTAAATGGTTCTTATTTTTGTTTAGATAAAGATCAAAGATATGCTGATAAATTAATTTCATCTTTTGAAAATTATGATAATTTAATTATTGATCCATTTGAAAAATTAGAAGAATTTCCACTTAATTCATATTCTAAAATTCATTCAATTTCATTATTTAGTCCAAATTCATCATTAAAATGCATGTTAAAGAATAATCAATTTCCTTACCTACGTAATTGTACTATAGGTTTTACTGAAGAAGGTGTAGATCTTGATTTATTGAAGATTTTATCTGAATTAGATTCATTACAAAATTTAACTATATCAATTAAAGGTGTTCCAAATCTATTACCTGAAAAAGATTCAATTAAATTTTCAAATATCTTACAAAAGTTTACAATTACACCACATATTGAATTCAATAATTTTTATCAAAGATTTGATAATTCTGTCTATTCAATTGATAATTCAACTGATTCAAATCCTTTGGATCCATATATTACTAAGTTTGATATTAAATCAGGTTATAACTATCCATTTTTTAGTTTGAATGATTTACCAAATTATGAAACATTAACTGAATTAACATTAGTCTATGATTCGATTCCATCTAATATTCAAATATTTAATTCAAATTCATTGAAATATTTACATGTTTTAACAGCATCATTTTTACCTGAAATACAAACTTCATTATGTGTTTTTGATTTCAAAGGTCTTAAAGAATTAGTTGAATTAGAAATCAGTGGATTTACATATAGTGAACAAAGTTTTAGTAGTATTAATAATAATCTTCAAAGTTTAAAAATAAGAGGTTTTTTAGAGTTGGATCATATTAGATTACCTTCATTTTTAAAAAATCTTGATATTGATTTACCATTTCATCAAATTGGTGGTGTTCCTGTTTTCACTAATTTATCTCAATTATATAATTTAACTTCAGTTAAAGTTAAAACTTTATCACCTTTATTAGTTCAACAATTTATTAAATATTTACCACTTAGTATAATTAATCTTTCTTTGACTATTAAAGATGTTGATTTTCAAGATTCTACATTTACTGGTCCAATAATGAATTTAACTCATTTGATTAACTTGTATCAAATTAAAATAACTGGATGTATTTCAAATTGTCATTTTAATTTTTTTCCAACTAATATTAGAAAAATCCATTTAAGTTCATATGGATTATACAATCGTTATTTTAGATTAGATCTTGATTCAAAATATTTCCTAAACAACAACAGCAACAACAACAATATTAATAATGGAGATGATAATCTTGGATTGTTATCAATGAAAACTGATGAGAATTTATTTTATATTGATTTTAGAAATTTAAATCTAAAAAGTTTTTCAACAATTAGACTTCATGTTGGTAATGGTGAACCAATAATTAAATTAAATGATATCCCTGATACTTTGAATGAATTTAAAATTGAACAAGATAGATCATCATCAATTCCTTATTCTGGTTCTGGTGGTATTGGATATGGATATGGTGGAAATTTAAATCATCAAAATCATCAAAAGAATAATTTTACAATTGAAGTTCCTAAAAAAATTAATGATAATTTACAAGCTTGTGGGTTGGATAAGTATTCTACTTATATCAAAGAAGTGTGTTAAAAACAAGTTTTTTTTAAAAAAATAATAGTTTATATGGTTAATTGGGTTGTTTGTTTGTGTTTTTGTTTTTGTTAGTTAGTTTCTGTTTACGTCTAAGGTTTTAAAAACATTTTCTTATTATTTATTTGTCTTTCTTGTTTTCTTTATATTTAAGTATTTTACTTTTCTGCGTCTATATTCTATTTACTAATACATTTGATAACCAAAATTAAAAAAAGATCATTTATAATAACTGAATAATTAATTAATTTATAAAATAAAATGAAGAACGAATTTTAAAGTTGTGCATTAACATTCTCCAAAAACTTTTCTATCACTATAATGAATTTAGTTAATTCAGGATAATCACTCCTAACTGGTAACATGATGTCTTTAACTCTATTGACATATCTACTAGCTTCTTCAAATTTCCTATCTAAAATTAAATAAATTATAAAATAGACTGAAGAATTAAAAAAATATTTAGATGCGATTCTAATGTTTTTAATAAAAATAGGCGTATATTCAAGTCCTGTAAATTCTAATACTAAATGTGCAGAATAAAAGCGACACAAATCTGGATATTCAATGAAATTATGTTGAATTAAAAATCTTGAAAATTGATTGAATTTGAAATTTTTAAGTTCTGTTTTTATTGATAAAAGAATTAAAGTTGATTTAAAAAGATAATATACTTGTTTTATTAGTAAATCATTAGTTGATTTTGATAATACACAATTCAGATTAAAGATTGGAATAGCTTCATTAAGTTTCTCTCTTTCAACCAATAAATCACAATATAAAGCATTACTGAATGATAATTGTGAAGAAAAATAAGGAAAGTTGAAATTGCCTTCTTTAAAAAAACAATTCTCTCTTAAACTAGGTATCTTCCCTAATGGCTTAATTGTATCTGGAAAACTTGTAGTTGTTATAATTGAATTCAAATCTTTAATTAAATAATATGTTATATCATGCAAGTAAAAAAGCATTTCTGGTTCTAAATTTATGAATCTTCTTACTGCTTTAAGGATAGAAAATTTTAATATTGTTTCAGAATACTCTTTATCTTTATCAGATGAAAGTAAATAATATCTAGAATTTGATGATAACATCAATGAAATTAAAATATCATAAACATTAGACCTGTTATGAAATACAAGTTGTGCCTTTTCTTCAAATAAATCAAAGTTAGTGATATAAAATTCAGAAATTTCTTTATATATTGAAGCAGCCTTATCTAGTTGATTGGATTTCTCATAAAGTTCAGCAATTTGTAATATAGCTAGATAATAAGGTATAGATATAGGATCAATATTATATTTTTCGTATAATTTCAAAGTCTTTAAACAACAATTGATCGCTTCTTCAAAATTACCTTCACTTTCTGCAACATTGGTATCATTGATACTATTTTTGATTTCAGGGATAACTAATTTATATGTATTTAGATCATAATCAGATTTTTGATAATACTTATAACCAATGTATGATAGATAAACTGTGAAAAGTCCAGCTGCATAATAAGGAGATGATTTTTTATTATTTTGATTCAAATTTTGAAAATAATTCAATTGATTATTATTATTATTTTTATTATTGTTTAAACTTTGAAAGTGGTTCAGTTGATTCTGATTCAATAAATGGAAGGAAGTATGATAATTTCTGAATTTAAATATAGAATGAAAGTATGAACTATTGGTACATTTGAATTGTTTTGTAATTAAACGAAGCATATCTTATATGTCAGAATTCAAGAAGCATTGAGTGACTTCAATATTAATAGATCATTTGATTTCCAGGAATAACCTAATATGAAAACTATAGGTTGATCATGATGAAGTTTTGATCATTATGTGGCTGGCGTACTGCGCCACTTGGGAGTTACGATTCCCATACAAACTCACATGATCACTAGACTGAAATCTCAAGCATTATTTCCAATGCGAAGCTCCGGTTAGGGCTCCAAGAAAGGAGGGAGACTTTTACCTTTTTTGAGTTTACTTTCGATATTCGATTCAAATAAACGGCATATTCAATTCACACTCATTAATTAATTAATTACTTAGGTGGAGGATGGAAGAAAGCACAAATAAAAATCAGACCTGATAAAACAAATCCCCAACAAGCAGGGTCAATTAAACTATCTGGTAAAAACAATGAATAAAAAATAATCAATACATAGAAGAAAAAAAATATAAAAAAAATGAATATTATAAAAGCAATCATAACTAAAGGAGCCATAAATATTTTAAACACAGTTTCATTCATTAACGGTGTTAATATTTTCATTATTAATAGAGGTTTTCCATGCCAATTCCCATGCCAATCTTTATATGGTCTTAAATGTGCAACTTCACTAGAATTAACTTGATATTGATAAATATCATCAAGCATAGGATTAAAAAATTCTTTTATATCTTGATCAATTGCTTCATTAATACCTGATCTTTCTTTCATTATTTCAAAAATGAAAAAAGCTTTCTCAAGTTCAGGTTTAGACAATCTTAGATCTTCAATGTATTTACAGATTGATTCAATGGGAACATCTTTCCAGGAAATTAAACCATCACTGATTGTAACATTATTTGTATAAATTTTAGATAAAGCAACTAACTTAGTTTTTATTTCTTTATATCCATATTTTGAATCATAATTTGAATTTTCAAAAACATTTAATAATAATTCAGCATCATCAATATTCATTGATTTAATTAAATCTTTGTATGCTATATCAATTATTTCTTGATATTCAAAATAAATCCCAGCAATCAATACATCAACTCTATGGGTTTTTTCTTGAGCTAATTTAGGGACTGCATACATTCTATAAATCATAATTTCAAAACTTTCTTGAGTTAATAAAGGTTCATCAATTTGTAATTCATAAACATCATCAATTTTCTTCCATTTCTTATCTTGTATTCTTGAATCGTTATTCTTGATGGATCTCAAATTCATTAAAGGTATATTTGATTCATCAAAAGTTTGACTTGCTTCTTCTTCTTCTTCATATGATATGAATTCATTTGTTTCAGTAACCGGATTCTCTTCAATTAATCTTTGAAAATAAGAACTAATATTCAATTGTAATTTGTGTAATCTATAAACCTTTCCAAATGCTTTGATATTGATATTAGAACCATTACCATTTATGATTGCTTCAGACATATGTTTTGAAAAACTAACATTAA
>JAJLSG010000396.1:5404-29206 GCA_030567495.1 Ambrosiozyma neoplatypodis | reverse complement strand
TGTTGAAACAGAATTTGCTATCACTGGTGTTATTGGAGTTATTTTAAATTTATTTATTCCCCAAGAATTTGATAATGATGATGAGGCAGCAGATTTAATTGATGAACATGTTATTGAAGAATCAACTTCATCAGGTTCTGCAACTAAAACTGAAAAGGTTTAATCATTTATTTTAATTTAGTTTAGTTTAATATTTATATATTCTGGTATTATAACGCATGTACCGTACGTACTATACCAATATATTTCACTAATATACATCAAACATTCAATTTAATTAATATGATCGAGCTATATATAGCTGGATTATAATTTGTCATATAGAAATTATATATATGGAACTAGTTTTACTTTTAATGCGGTGCATATGTATTTATCATACCATAGGTACGTATATACAATTAATATGTATAAAGTAAAGCCATCTATATATAGATAATCAATTAAATTGAAGTCAATTAACTGAATTAACTATACGCGTATAAATGATCGAAGTCAAATATATGAAAGTTATAATGAAAGTTATAATGAAACTGATATATTAATCAATATTCAATTAAACTGGGAAATATACATTTTTTACTATATATATGTATAGCTAGAGTAATTGATATCGATCGAGTTATAGACTATATAGTTATCACAAATTCTGAACTAATTAAATTAATTTTTTTTTCAAACAGTTAATGAACTTAGTGCCGAACATGAAACCGGTTGAGAGAAAACGGTGCTGCCGGATATTTCTTGATCAGGGGCCGCCCACTGAGAAGAGAGCGATAAGAGAAACCGAGATAAGAATCGCGAGGGAGCGTCGCTTTCGGTCCGGCCCGGTGCTTCGACACTGTCTGGGGTTTGCCGTGTGAAGAAGAATTAGCTTTCGTTGAAAAATCGTTGGCCAATTATATATAGCTAGCTAGAGTCTGCTCTAACTGCTCTCTAGCTACTCGAAATACCACCTATACTCAAATTTTGATTAATACAGATAATGTATAAGGTAGTGATGTGATATGACTGATAGTATATCGAAAAAGTTGTGTCGATTTCCCACCAATCAAATAGAAATACGTATAGGGGAAGAAGAATTATAAGAACACTGCTCTGCGACTCTGCGCGCTGCGCGCTGCCCGCCATCGCTCATCTGTCGACAGTAAAAGCCTCCTGGGGAAAGTTTAATTTACATGTAGTGTGCGCGGGCTTCCATCCGTGCACAGGCAAAAGGTAGCAGTAGCAGCCTATAGCTCGATCTATAGCTAGCTACATGTACAACTATACAATATATACTCATGTGCATGTCACTCGATACTATTTTCAACGTACTGTGTTTCTCTCCAAGAAAAAAATAGCTCTAGCTGGACTGAAAGTGAAATATTTCAGAACCTTTTCTTATTTTATGTTATGTAAGTTAACGCAGTCCTTTCAATGTTGTAAAAACCTGAAATATAGATATATATAGACTAGTGTTACATGTACTCTATTAATAGTACTGTAATTGGAACATATACAAAAAATTAAAGCTAGTGGAGTTCGTATATATCCAAAAAATAAACATCAGTATTTTTCATAATTCAAAACTTGATACATGCGTGCAGGCAGTAAATAGAAAACATATAATCCTAAAATGAATAAATAATAAATATAGTTAATTATAAAGTCATTTATATAAGGTTCTGAAAACACATGATCAAATATTAATTGTTAACGTTTTAAAATCAACTTCTATTTAATTAGGGATCGATCATCTTTTTGAAAATGTCAGAAATGTTTGTTAAACTAATATATTGTTTCTGTTAATAAATTCTGTACATAAACATAAACTTAAAAGAATGATGTATATACATGCATGTACAACATTCAATCTAAATAATTAAGAGTTTATTCAAATAATTCAAATCATTGATCATATTTAGACATATAAATTTATATAATCATCATATAGTTTTGTAAATAAGATATAGTAAGAAAAAAACCCTTCTTTTTGAGACTGTACCACATATTCGGTAATCTCAAGTTCTTAACTATAGACACCTAACGATCAAAAGAAAGAAACTTTACTAAGGGTCTTCTTTAATAGGTACTTCTATACAAGTTACAAGTTTAATCAATATGAATCATATGTATTCAGCTATATAGGGTTCATAAAAGTAGAAATCAAGAAATCAAGAAATCTGAACTGTAATATTGTTCATAAGCTGACCATTTCAACTTTTCAAGTACATGTATATGCATATTTTTACAGAGTCATTACACACTTTATAATATACTTAATTATAATGTATATAAATGAAACGTTTAAATTAAAGAAAATTAAGAAATTAAAAGATCAATTAATTATTCATGTTGTAATTTAGTAATTTACATACATATATATATGTGTAGTACTGTATACCATGCAAGAAACATTAGCTTGGCAGAGTTAACATACATATGATTTGTACATGATTATAAGCATGTGAAAGCTAGACCTTTGATATATTGAAAGAAGGGAGCTATAATACAAATCATTATATAGTTTTCCTGGACCCTTGATCCCTTGAATCATAGCACTATAGCTATTTGGTAGCAGAACCAAAAGAATGTCGACACCCATCGACATCGACGTGGGAAATACCGTAGACTGGCGCTAACGTACAGACCGTTAGGAGTTAAGCTGAAACTATAAATTATAGTATTTTTTGTCGATATTTTTTTTTTCAATTTTTCTTAGATCAATTATACCTTATCAGCTCAGATATAGCTACGTATAGTTCAGATTCGTAGTTTATATAAAATTATAAATACCTCTACAAGTCTCTTTTTTTCTTTATAATTCTCAACTTGGTTTCACTCCTCTGATTTATCATCATATAACATACAATGGTTGCTCAAGAAGGATTTAAAAAACCTGATTTTGGTTTAGCTGCCAAAAAACTTATAAGAAAAATTACAACTAAAGACGGATTCTTAGGTGATTATGATTATGCTTACTTATTCACTCCAAAGATCCCATTTCTGAAACAAAGAGAAAAGATTCAACCTTTTTTTGGTTTAAATGATGATATCCCAATCTTTTTAGGTATGCTATTAGGTTTACAACATTGTTTATCCATGGTTGCAGGTTTATCTGCTCCACCAATTTTATTAGCTGAGTACGTCAATTTAGGAGATGATTTAACTCAATATATGGTTTCTGCTTCTTTAATCATATCTGGAATTCTTTCATGTGTGCAAATAACACGGTTCAAAATCCCCTATACTCCATACTTCATAGGAACGGGTATCGTCTCAGTCGTTGGTACTTCATTTGCAACCATTTCAATTGCTGCAAAAGCTTTTCCAATGATGTATAAAACTGGTGAATGCCAAACTGATGATAGTGGTACTGAATTACCTTGTCCTGATGGATTTGGTGCTATGTTAGGTACTTCGTGTTGTTGTGCTTTGTTAGAAATTTTAATGTCTTTTATTCCACCGAAGATTTTACAAAAGATATTTCCTCCAATTGTTACTGGTCCAGTTGTTCTTTTAATTGGTATTTCTTTAGTTGAATCTGGTTTTGAAGATTTCGTTGGTGGTTCTGCTTGTATGGATGTTGAAAATAGTTGTGCGAAAGGTTACGAATGGGGTTCAGCTCAATTCATTGGTTTAGGTTTCTTAGTTTATGTTGTTATTATCATTTGTGAAAAATGGGGTTCTCCAATTATGAAATCATGTGCTGTTATTTGTGGTTTATTAGTTGGTTGTATCGTTTCAGCTGCTTGTGGATATTTTTCTCGTGATGGTATTGATTCTGCTCCAGTTGCAACTTTCCCTTGGGTTCATACATTTAAATTATCAGTTTATGGCCCATTAGTTCTACCGATGTTGGCTTGTTATATTATTCTAATGATGGAAGCTATTGGTGATATTACAGCTTCATCTGATGTTTCTAGAGTTGAAATTGAAGGTCCAGCATACGATTCAAGAATTCAAGGTGGTGTTTTAGCTGATGGTATAAATGGACTGTTAGCAGGTTTAATGACTATGACTCCAATGTCTACATTTGCCCAAAATAATGGTGTCATTTCAATTACTAAATGTGCTTCTAGAACAGTTGGTTATTGGTGTTGTTTCTTCTTAATTATCATGGGTGTTTTCTCCAAGTTTGCTGCTGCTTTAGTTGCAATTCCAAAAGCTGTTTTAGGTGGTATGACCACTTTCTTATTTACTTCTGTTGCCGTTTCTGGTTTGAGAATTATTGCTACTACTCCCTTTACTAGAAGAGATAGATTTGTTTTAACATGTTCATTAATGTTTGGTTTTGGTAGTACTTTACTAGCTACTTGGTTTGATAATTTTTTCACTTATGCAGGTTCAAACAGTTCATTACAAGGATTCTTAAATGCCATTACATTAGTTATGGAAACTGATTTTGCAGTTACTGGTTTTATTGGTGTTATTTTAAATATGTTTATTCCACAAGAATTTGACGAAGATGATGCTGTTGATCATTTAATTGAAGAACGTATTGTTGAAGAATCAGGCGAAGGCTCCTCATCTGAAAAATTTGATAAGAAATCATAGATAAATAACATTTTTATATTTAATTTCCCTTTTGCTTTAATTTGCTTTTAAAAAATTATGAATCTTTTTCTTTTTTCTATGTTTTCTTATTTAATATTAATATTTATTTGGTTTTGCGTTTTTCACCTCAATGCTTCCTATTCAGAGTTTATGAATAGTAATTCACTATTTGGTCAACTAAAACTCAGAAACCTTTCTGTAGTAATACAGTATATATCGATAATTAATAAATGTATATGCCTTCTACTTAATGTTTATACATACATATCCCCTATATGCAGTTCATAAAATCATTAAACTAAACAACATCTTGTTGTTTCTTCTCATCTTCCTGCTTTTTCTTATTAGCCAAATACTCCTCATATTCTCTTTTTCTTTTACCTCTCAATAAACTATGTCTATGTTTTTTTGATTTCAAATGAATTTCCCATTGATTACCAACTAAAACTAATGGTTTATCTTCTTTATCAAAACAAACATCACAAACATGATGTTTCCATTTATCTTGGCTATAATCTTCTTTTTTATCAACTATTAAATTTTCATCTATTAAAGAAGAGGGCAATTCTGATTCTTTTATATTATTTGAACCATTTTGTAAAAAATCATTAGTTATTTCAACACCTTTATTAGCAACATTTTCATTCCATTTACTTAAATCAGTTGAATCTAATATGAAAACTTTACCTCCATTACACCAATTTTGTGATTTTTCAGAAGTTAATTCAGGAATTAACAAATTTTTGATCCATTTAATTTGTCTTCTCGCATATCTTCTAGTTCTTATTTTCATTTCATTTAAACATTCAATAAATTCTTTATCATTTAAAATTTCTTCTAATTTATCTGGATTTAAATTTCCATGCTTATTTAAATATGGTAAGAATTCTTTAAATCCAATAACTTGCCAAACACCTCTTTCCATATCTGGAGATGGATTAAAAGTTTTATAATAACTATATAATTCATTTAATTCATTAATTGCACCTTCATAAAACATTTTATCAACTCTTTTATCTAGTCTTTCGTCCAATTCAGGTAATTTAGAATAACACCATATGAATAAAGTATTAAATCTTAATTTAGAATTTGAATCTTCAAATGATTGTTGTTTTGAATAAATTTCACTTGGTTTTAAACCTGTTGTTAAATAGATTTCTAAACATCTTCTAATTCTTCTAGAATCATTAGGATGAAATTTTTGCGCTACTATTGGATCAATATTCATTAGTTCTTTATGAATTTCAATTGATGGACCATCTAATAAATCTAATTGATTTTTAGTTAATTCTTTCTTTTCAATATTATTTAAAATATTTTCTTTTTCTTCTTCTTCTTGTTTATTTATTGTTTTATTTAAAAATAATAAACTTTGTAAATAATAATGAGTACCACCAACTAAAATTGGTATTTTACCTTTATTTAAAATTTCATTAATTTTAATCATAGCTTCATTTTGAAATCTATGAATAAAATATTCTTCATTCCAATTAACATGATTCATTATATGATGAGGTATTCCTTTTCTTTCATCAATTGGATGTTTATTTGTAATCTGTGGTAAATCCTTATACATTTGCATTGAATCAGCATTAATTATTTCACCATTTAATTTTTCAGCAATTTCAATTGATAATTGTGATTTTCCAACTCCAGTTGTACCTATAATTGAAATTATATTTGGTCTTTTTGTAGTTGAAGAAGCTGTGAATGAAAAGTTTGGTATTATTGTATCCATTATTTTTGATATTAGTGACTTTAACATATATGTTATCTAATTAAAAACTCATATTTTTGTTGGTTTTTCGTAAAGATATAGTATTTTCCATGTTTTCATGAAAAAAAAAAAAAAAAAAAAAAAAAAATGTGTTGATCTTTTTTTTTTTTCAGCTTTAACTTATAACATTACTACTGGAAACTTATCTATCCATTCCAACTAGAGATACTCAAATATGACCGAAATACAGCATAGACAGAATAATGAACCTCATCATAAAGTTGATAAACATAATAATTGGAAAGATGGTCCAAAGAGAAATTCAGAATCAACTTTAAAACCATCAGAGATTCCAAATATTAGAGACAAACCTTCAAGTTTAGGACCTGAATGGTGTGGTCTATTTGAAATAAATGTTGAATTCGAAACTGATCATTATAGACAAGCTATGTCTAATTTAATCAAAAATCCAAATATCAATTCAACTGTTATTTTAAGAGCTGATATTTTGAAAGAAATTAAATATACTTATGAAGAAAATAAAGATGAACCTGAAAATATTGAAACTTATATAAATGAAAATCCAGAAGAATTATTATTAGAACATGCTGATAAGAATGGATCAGAAGATGAAAAGATACTTGTTAGAGAGTTAAACGATTTAGAAATTAAGCAATGTCCTTTAGTTTCAGGTTTCAAACCATTACAAGAAACAGTTAGAAGAATGATACCTAGAAATCCATCAAAGGATTATATAATAAATCAAACTTGTCTGATAATGGAAAATGAAAAAGATGATTCAACTCTTATTGTTTATAGTCCCCATATTAAACATCCTGATGATACCCCTTTTTATCTTCCACCTGTTCAATCTATTGGTTTACTATTTAAAAAAGGAACACTATCAATTCATTATTTACCTTTTGAATCACAATCACTTGAAGAATTCAAAACCATGAAACCTACTGAAAGACCAATTAGAATAGCTTATAGATTAGCTGGTACCGCAAAAAAACATTCAATGGGTGTTATGAATGGTTATCAAAAAAGAGTTAATCATGATTTAGTTGTTTCCAAAGTTACTTTTCAAGATAGATATATTAAATTGAAACAAAAATATGCCAAATTTTTAGTTGATAATTGGTCTGAATCTACTGATCCAAGAAAGCATGTTTTTGAAGATATTGCAATTGCTGCCTTTTTAATTGAATTTTGGAATAAAATTTATGAAGATAAACATGAATTTGAATTTAGAGATTTAGGTTGTGGTAATGGATTACTTTGTCATATTTTAATAATGGAAGGTTATAAAGGTATTGGTATTGATGCAAGATCAAGAAAATCATGGAATACTTATCCTCCTCAAGTTCAAGCATGTCTACAAGAACAACTTATTATCCCTTCAGTTTTATTAAGACCTCATCCTTCAATTTCTGCTAGATCATCTTCTATAACTGATAATGGTGTGATACATAAAGTTCCAGTGCGTCCAATGCCACCTTTACCACAACCAATTAATAATAAAATGATGATGGTTGAATGTTATTCAAGTGCAGAATTATTATCACTACCTCAAATCAATAGTGTTGAATTTCCAAAAAATACTTTTGTTATTGGTAATCATTCAGATGAATTAACATGTTGGATTCCTTTATTAGGTTATCCATTTTTAGTTATTCCTTGTTGTTCACATAATTTACATGGTGAAAAAATCAGATACCCAATTAATAAAGCTAGACAACAAGCAAATGCCACATTAAGTTATTCTTCAAATTCCAGATATGCTGGTTTAGTTGATCATGTTGAAGACATCGCCACACTGTACGGTTGGAAAGTTGAAAGGGAAATGTTAAGAATTCCATCCACAAGAAATGCTGCTGTTATTGGATATCAACCTAATCAAAAATCATTTTTGAAAAAATCAATATATGAAATCTTAGCTATGGAAGGGGGTGCTGATAGATGGATTGAGAATACAATGACTTTAATGAAGAGACCACCTAGAGATCATTAAAATTACTTGACTCTGTCTTTTTTTAGATACGATTATTACTCTTGTGTATATTATATGGGGAACGTTAACATTTTTTAGAATAAACTAATTATATTACAAAAATTTAAAAAAACACAAATGCAGTAATAGTAAATAAATTAATTTTATAAAGATTAATTAAACAAGGGGTCTATTTACCTTGTCTTCTTTGTTTACGTTTCTTACCAATCATGAACTTAGCGTTCTGTGATAATCCAGATTTGTTGTTGTTGTTGTTGTTGTTCTTATTATTATTGTTATTATTTGGCTTTCCACCTTTGTTGTAGTTATCACCACCTTCTTTTCTATCTCCATTAAAACCTTTAGTCATATTACCTCTTTTGTTACCTCTTTGTTTATTAAATTTATCTTTCTTTGATCTCTTGTTATCGTAACCATTACTTTGTTCATCTTTTTCATCTTTTTCAACTTCATCATTTTTTCTCTTGTATCCAGAATCTCTACCACCTCTAGATAAAGTGTTCATTCTTCTTTGAATAACTTTAGCATTTTCGATAGCAAATTCGACAATCAATCTTCTTTTGACTAATGTACCATCTGATTTAGCTAATTTAGTTTGTTGTTCATCTAAACCTGTTGTAATTTCATCGAGAGTAACTTCATGAGCATTCAACCATCTTAACCCCATTAATGCATGTCTATGATCTTTAAATTCTAAGAAACCATAACCTCTAGATCTACCAAATTCACCAGATCCTTTAACTTCATTAATAACTTTAGCTTGTTTAACAACACCATGTTTTCTAGCTTTTCTTATTTGTTCTTCAGTTAATCCTAATTTTTCTTCTAAAGTTTTCTTCAATCTTGTGGATCTATTTATTTCTTCTCTACTTAAACCATGTCTTTTTTCTTCTTTAACTTCTGTAGCAAATTCAACAATAGCTTTTCTACCTAATGCTTTCAATGCCTTTTCATTCATAGATCTAGGTAAATTTCTAACAGCTAATCTTGTTAATGATAAATGTAAAGTTGGACTTTTATTTAATTGTTGAACTCTTAAATTATAAGATTTTTCTCTAATCATCATATCAGCATTAGTTATCACACTAGCTAATTTGGAATTGGATGTAATTCTACCTTCATTTAATAAAAATAAATTACGTTTATCTTTTTCACCAGGAGCTCTACCTAATAATTCTTTTCTAGCTAAAGCATTTCTTTCAGTTAAAATATGAGCAGAATCTCTATCAACAGCAGGAGCAATTTGTAAAACACGTCCTTCATAAACATATAATGGAGAAACATCATCCGGAATTAACATGGAATGAGCTTTCACTTCTGGGGCATTAAGTAAACAATCTTCATAATCTTGATTTCTGTTGAAAGCAACAAAACCAGTACCTTTAGCTAAACCAGTACTTTTATCTATCACAGGTAATGCATATTTAATTGGACCAAATTTGGTGAAATGTTCAGTTAAAGCTTCTTGAGTTGCATCATATGGTAAATTACGAATGAAAATTGTGTATTTTTCTTGTCTATTAGCCTTTGGTCTATCTTCATCTTCTTCATCTTCTTCATCTAAACCTAAAATTTTAATATCATCGTCTTCTTCATCGTCTTCCTCATCATCATCGCCATCTTCATTATCAGAATCTTTTGTAATTTCTTCTTCTTCTTTTTTCATTTCAATATCTTCATCAGATTCTTCTTTAACTTCAACTTCTTCTTCATCTTCTTCATCATCATCATCTTCTTCTTCTTCTTCTTCAGGTTCAGTTTCTTTATGTTGTTCCCAAGTTTTCTTATCAATAGCAAAATCAACAGCAACTTCTCTATCACCAATTTTTAAACCAACAGATTCTTTAACAACTCTTTGAGCAATAGCATGTCTGGACATAGTAACAAAACCAAAACCAGTCATTCTACCGCCCTTACCTCTAGGTATATGAGCATCTTTAACAGGACCATATTTTTTAAATGCTTCTTTTAAATCATCAGCATTACGTATAGACCAAGGTAAATTTCTAATAATTAATCTAGCACTCTTTTGTAAAACCTTTTGAGCTGGAGTATCTGAAGCTTTTGATTTATGTGATAAATTTGGTTTTGAATCAGTTTTACGATCTCTTCTTTTAGCAACATCAACTCTTAATAATCTTGATCCATTGAATTTAGTTTTTTTAGAATCATTTAAAGCAGTTAAAGCATCATCATCACTGGCAAAAGAAACAAAACCAAACCCTCTTGACTTCTTTTCATTATCAAAAACTATCACTGCATGTTTAACAGGAGCAAATTGTGAAAAATGATCTGATAACTGTTCATTTGTAGCTTCAAATGGGATAGAACGAACGAATAAAGTTTTTCTATCTAAAGAATTATCTTCAATCTGTTTATCTTTATTTTCAATTTTGATTTCTGTTTTAGTTTCTGTTTCAACTTCAGACATCTTTGGATAACTTCTATAGGAAAACAACAGAATTTAATGGAAAATAGTGGAAAACACTAAAAAAATAGCCAAAATTAATGAAAATAAAAATAAAAAAAATAAAATTTTCCAGCACCGCCTTGAAACGGAAAAAGTTGCACCGCCTTGGGTTTGAGACCTATTTTCAAATTTCGTGTTTTTTGTTGTTGTTGTTGTTGTTGCAACTTGAAAAGGTGAAAATACACACATCACAACCATGAAGAAAAATAGCTCAGGAATCTTATCAAACTCTTATGTCCCTCCTCATAAGTCATATCATATTTCAAGAGAACTTTCAAGACTATCAACAGAATCTCTTTACAATCTGGTAGAACTATGGCTATCTTTATCTATAACACAACCTAAAATAACTAAAAGTCAAAAAGAAGCAGGCCTGACTCAAAGAGCACTAATCAAAGAATTTAAAGATGTTCTTCAAAGTCTTAAAGGTTTGAAACATTCTTCCCAAAAGAAAAGAAAATTAATTGATCATTTACTTGTTGATTATTATCCAAATGGTTTAAATACTTTACAATTGGCTCAAATTGATATACAATCAATGGTTGATAAACCAGCATCCTATAGTTGGGTTTCTTCAAGTGCAAAAATAGCTACTAAATTAACAGAAGATGACGATGAAACTGATTCACTGAATGATTTTATTTTCTCTCTAGATTCTCAAAGTTTCTTGGATAATTTAATTAAAAATTTATCTAATTTATATCTAACACATATATATATTTCTAGACATCCTAACATGCCTTTGATAATTATAAGAATTCAAATGTATGAATATTCACATTTGAAGAAAAAAACTATAAGGAAAAATGAACCAAATATTATTTCAAGAAGACCATTTTATTTAATTATTCCAACTTCTTCGAATAATTTAATTCATTCGGTTTTAGATGATTCAGATATAGCTTCAAAATTAATTATGCAATCAGTCGAAATGACTCTTTCTTCTAATTTACATCAAATTAAACTTATACCAAATGAAGAAAATCCAATTAAATCATTAAATGCTATTCATATTCTAAAAGGTATATCTAGATTTGGTGAATCATTAGGTAGTTGGGCTCCATATGCTGATGGTACAATTGATATTAATCCATTAGATAATTCTACAAATCATATGATTATGAAATTAGGTAACAAAGAACATAAATTAGATGAAGATGAGCAATTAGAATCAGAACAAGAACAAGATAAAGAACTTAAAAGAAGAAAAGTTATATCAAATTTACGTTTCAAAGGTACTTTTAATAATGAAATTAAATCGGTTCTATTATATGATACAAATAAACCAGAAAGAAAAAATAAAAGAGAATTTAGTAATGAATATGAATCCATTGTTCCTGTTCAACAATTCACTCACAACATAGAAAAACCAATCAACAGCAAAAAGAAAAAAACAAAACACAATAATAACAATAATAATAATTCAGAAGCACCAATAATTAAAATGAGATTATTTGGTAATGATATTTTTGCAGGCTTACATGAATTATCAGTTAATGGTATAGTTAATCCTGAAAAAATACCTGATTGGTTAACCAGTTTACCGTCTAACGCCAGTTAATCTTTCTAAATGATCATTGATCAATCTGATATGTGCTGTGTTAGATGTGATTCCTTTTATCTTTTCTAATAAAACAACATCTTTTTTTCTATTCGCTTCCTCTATTGCTTTTTTATATTCATTACATTGTAAATATAATTTAGTTTTTAATTTATAATTTGTAGTAAGTAAATCAATATAACTCGAAGCATTTTTGAAATCTTTTAGTTTGATAAATTCAAGATAAAATGGTTTATAACCAATTGGTGATTTTTTGGATGAAGCAAATTGATATAATTCTTCATGTTTAGATGGATCTTTAGCTAATGTTTTCAAAACCTTGTAATAATATTGTTTATCTGAAATCTTAAAAGTCTTTTGATATTTAGAGGCTTGATATAAATCGATTGAAATTAATTTTTCTAAATAGTTTATTGATGGCTCATTAACATCCATTTCAGGTAAAACCTTTTGTTTGATATCTATTTCTTTTAATTCTTCTTTTAATCTTTTACCTTCAAATTCAGTAAATTTAGATCTACTTAATAATCCAGCTGATTTATTTAAATGTATCTTTTTAAGGTCATTTGCAGTTTCTTTGAAATAATCTGATAATTGTAGATTGGCCATATCAACAATTGAATCATCTTGATAAAAATAATCATTTAATAATTTTGAATCATCTTTAGCAAAAATACTCTTAAAAATTCCAATTGAATTATATTTACCATCTAACAGTTTGAAAAATTCTTGGATTGGTAGTTTATTATATAAAGTTATTAAAACAAATAAAATTGAATCAGCATCCATATCTTCGTCTGCTTTTAATAATGCAATATCATCTTGTTCCATTTCAAGTAATAAAGGAATTTTTTTAGATGTATCAGATTCATAAGATAATAGTTTTATACTTAAATTAATTCTACCTTCTTGATATGCAATTCTAGAAATTTTATCAAATGATATAACTTTCCCTTTTAATTTACTTATTATTTGTTGTAATATTTCATCATCAGTTAAATTAATTGATTTTTTAATTTTACAACATGACCAATCAACAAGAATTAAATCATAAGTTGATAAATTCATAAATTCTGAAATTTTCAAACATAAATAATGTAATTTTAGTTTTAATAAATAATTCGAAATTAAATTTTCAACTCCAATTTGTAAAAATTGTGAATAAGTTAAGAATATTCCAATATCTGCTTGTCTAACAATATTTAAAATTTTTAAATTATTACAAGCATCAATAAATTCACCTGAATTATATAATTCAATCATTGATTTACCAAATGAAGCAGCCCTTAATAATTTCTTTTGCCAATATGGTTCAAATTCTTCAGTTGATGCTCTTATACAATTATCAACAGCTTCAATAAGTCTATCAGAAATTAATTCTAGATTTTCCATTGATTTTGGAGAATGATTATCAATTAAATCAATAGCATCAACCAAAACAGCACTTGGACTAGTTGATCCGATTTTAAAAGTATCTAAAGTAACTGAACTAACTCTTGATAAAAATTCTAATTTTTCATTATTTATTAAAAATAATCCATCTTTTTCATTTTTAATTATTGTTTTTGAATCTAAATAAAAATTTAAAATATCTTCAGCTGGACCAATTAATTTCAATTCATCTGGATATGCAATAACAACAGCATCATTACTACACCATTCAAGTTGATAAGGTTTCCCTTCATTATCAGATTGATATGAATTTAAAACATGTTTAAAATCTGAAGTTAAAATAGATACTTGTTTTTTAGATGATGAATGTACTGCAACAAAATCTTTATTTGGAGTAAATGTTATAAAATCAAATGAAATATTTAAAGGTGTTTCTAATTCTGTTAAATCATTTAAAGTTAATTTCAAAACCAAATTTTGAGTTGTAGATATATAAACTGTTAATTCTAATGTATTTGAAGGTGGAATTACATCCCAACTCTCTATATTTCTTTTCAAATCTGTAAAACCATGTATATCAGGTAATTCTAAAGGATCAATTTTATCATAATCTAAAACACATTTGAATTTATCATTTGCTAATCTAACAATAAAACCTTCATCCCAAAATTTACATTCATAGACATCAGCTTCAACAACAAGACTAAATTCTTCAAAATCTCCATCAAAATTAATATATTTTCTAAACGAACCATTTTTAAAAATAACAATAATTTCAAATTTATCATTAAAGCCAATTGAAACAACTTCTTCTGTAGATTTAATTCCCGTTTCAATAATCAAAGTACCAGATCCTGAATATAGTGATAAAGTGTTGGTAAATGGTGAATAAATTGCTATTAAAGCACAATAATTAGATAAAGCTATCAATTGATTATCATTAGTATCAAAATGGTTTATTTCTTGATTCCATTGCATTTCAAAGCATTCCCTTGCTCTATAGAAAACATCCTGCAGTCTCTCCCAGCCAAGTGATGGATTAGCATTAGACATTTTGAGTTGTTTGTCGGTATTCAAGTGAAAAGTATGTATACCTTCAATATCCTATAGTAACTGTTTGTTACGTTGTTAACTGAGTGTTGTTAAATCTTTTTTTTTTGAAGCGGACTTAATTTAGTTGATTTTAACGTGTTTCTTTGCTTAATTGAAAAGTTGAACAGTATAATTACACAATGTCTGAAGAATACGAAGAACCTCACAATAAATACGTTACTTTGATATCAAAGGATGGTTTCCAGTTCCAAATACCTAGAGAAGCTGCAATGGTGAGCCAGACATTGAAATCTATGTTGAGCACCAATTTCAAAGAATCAGCTACAAACAGAATTATCTTACATGATATTGATTCAGTCTTATTAGAAAAGGTTGTTGAATACTGCTGCTATAATGTCAAGTACGAAGGACAGGTTGATCTTCCTGAGTTTGAAGTGCCTACAGAAATTGCTTTGGAATTGTTAGTTACTGCTGATTTCTTGAATGTTTGATCTCTTTTTATATACGGTATGGTTGTTTGGTTTTTATGTATTTTTAAATATAATTTAATATAATTTAATATAATTCAATAAAGTTAAACGAAAGAAGTAAAAGTAAAACGCAATACAAATATATATAATCACTATTAATCACAGAAAAAAAAAAGCTAAGATAGGAATAAAAAAATTAAAGAGCTAATATTTCCAGTTATTATTTTGGCTTTGATTTTGAGTATTTTGGCCAAATCTGGAATACAGTGATGGATCATACACAGAAGGTGTGCTGTAAATATCACCAGAAGAAGAATGTGGACTCTGTTGTGGTTGGTGAGAAAAAGATGATGGTTTTGAAGGTAATGGAGGAGGCCCAGACGATGAACTCTGAGAAGAAACGGTACTGTTATAAGAAGGAGGTGGTGGTTGATAGTTTGTTTGTTGTGGATAAGCTGGATAAGTTTGATACTGTGGTTGGAATGACGATGAAACAGAAGACCGTTGCTGCTGTTGCTGTTGCTGTTGTTTTAATTGGGAAATCGCTTTCTGAACTTTGATTTGTAATTCATTAGACATATTAAAAGCTTTTCCATAAAATGTCATGGCTTGTGATAAACCACTTTTAATTGTTTTCCAATTTTCATAACAGTCTAGATATCTAATTACTAGGGTGTTACCATTATTAATAGATTTCTTTCTATCGTCAGCTCTTTTCTTTATTGAAGGATCATTTATAACATCATTCATTAAAACCTTCAAGTTTGATATTAGTGATTCTTGTTTTGTAGCTGTCTTTTGAATACGATCCTCATAAGGTTTGAATTTTGAAATTTCTTTATTAAAGAAACCAGTATATTCATCAGTACTTTTGAAATTAGATAAAATTAATCTATTTGAAATATCATCACTATTCAAGACAAGTTCTCTCAAATCAGAAAGTGTGTTGGATCTTTCTTTTTTCAAGTATCTTAATTCTTGTAATTTTTCATCAATCTTTGATATTTTATCCTTGGAATTAGAAATATCAGTAGCACTATCGTCCAAATCTAATAAAGAAACACCCTTAGCTAATAAATCTGTATCATTTCTTCCATTCTTAAATGAATCTAACAAATCTGGATTTGTAGGTCCTTTGGATAATATTTCAATTTCAGATTTATATTTCTTATATGTTGCCTGCAGACTTGAATCGGTTTCACCTGCAGATATTAATGAACCTTTTAAAGCAGCAATCTCTTGTTTATATTTATATAATTCAGACCCAAATGGAGATTCATCAATCAACTTATCGCATCTATCTAAAACATCTTTTGTTTGATTTTTAAGTTCATCAGATTCTTTATGAGATAATGGATCTCTGTTCATTTCAGCTGCGACAGCTAAAACTCTAGCATCAATGTCCTCATCTTCTCTATTATCATTGATTAAATCTTTTAATTCTATTAATGATCTAGGTAAATTCAAAAATTCCAAAGAAGAATTAAATTGTTCATCGGCAACTAGTAATATTTCAGTTTGAGTTCTTAATAAATTATCAGTCATACCAGAATAAATTGACATTTTTTCATGGATCTTTAGAGGAACTAAATTTTTAAATAATTGATTTTCATCATCGTCATCATCATCGATAGTAGGTGGAATTTGTTTTTCGAATGGGATTACTTTGAATGCATCCATCTTTTTGATATCTTTAATGATAGTAGGTATTAAATCATGATAAATAAGATCATTATCTTTTTCTAATGATTTCAAATTATTTTCAACTAAAGCAAGATGTTCAATAATCATATCTGAAAAAGTTGTTCTTTCTGCATATTTTTCATAATCTTTTAAATCATTTAAAGCACTTCTAAAAAAAACAATAGCTAAACCAAATTCATTTGAGTCTTTATGATGAACAGCTTGATAATAATTAGCCAGAGAATGATAATATTGTGATTTTAAATTAATTAAATTTAATTTGCTATCTAAACAAGTTTCTCCTTCCTCAAAGTATTTATCAATTGAATCAATAACAAGTTTATAATAGTAACCAGCGGATAAAGACAATTTGGCTAAAAGAGTTTCTTTAACTTTACTACCACTTAAATAATTAATAATGAAAGCTTCTTGGGCTTCAGCACACATTAAATTTCTAAACATAGAAAGTGAATCACCTTTCAAATCTTCCATTGGTGCATTAATAAAATTTTGTTGTATGAAATCAAAAATACCTATAGCATTACCAAAGCATTCAATTGTATATTTCATATCTGTATGACTCAATTCAATTCCTAATTTGGTATTAATGGCAGCTAAATTAAATAACAAATTTGCCTTTTCAAAAGATAGTGATGAATGAGAAATTAAAGTATCTTTATCCTTAGCTTCTGACCATTGAAATTCAACCAAATTATTTGGGATTCTTAGATCCAAAGACTCTAAATGACCTAAATAAGTGAAATATAACTGTTTAGTCAACCTCCAATCATTTCTATTGTCATTGACTGTTTCAAATCTAATGTTGTTTAGTTTGAAGAAATCTCCTTCAAAACCATCTAAAGTGCCATAATTACCCATCAAGTAGTTCCTCAAACCTATTTGCATGAAATCCACACGTTCGGTGGACTTCAAAGGTAATGATATTAGCTTGTAGTACATTTCTAGTTATCTTACAGCTTGTATAGACTTGGATTGGGAAAGAGTTAGGATAATAATAGGAGGCCAGAACTTGAAATGGTTGAAGGCAAAAACACTTCGCTGTTTCTGTTCAATTGTGTTCAATTGCAGTAATCAGCTTATCACTGTTATCAGGCCTTCCTAGAAACTGCTGCTTACACAACACAATTAAGCCATGTCTTTTGGAATAATAGAGACAGAAATAAACCATCTATCGGATAATAAATCATTGGATAATATTTTAGTTGATTCGGAGAATTTGTTGAAGAGTTTGAAGGCCCTGGAAACACACCTTAACAGTACTCCAGAAAATGATAAAGATGAGCAACTGCCGTTACAAGTAAAGAAACTGGTTACAAATTTCAGTGAAAAAACTTTAAAGAATGAAAAATCAATTAATAAATCTATTAAGAACTATTCCTCTAAAATTAACAAGTTATTTACAACTGATATGACCAACATATACAAATATGATAGAGTGAGCATCAATACCCCTTTAAATAAGGCTTTGTTAGATAGAGCAGTGATGATGGAACTTTTAAGAAATGGTAGATTTGATATAATTGAATTATATGAAAAAGATAGAGGATTCTTGATTCCAGCTGAATTGGTTGATAAATTTAAAGAGCTGAGTAATATTTTGATTTCGATAAAATCGGATCATGATTTTTCTCTTGCAATTGAATGGGCTACTAAGAATTCGAAAGATTTAAAATTACTTGGTTCTAATCTAGAGTTCAGTTTACATAAATTTCAATATCTCAAATTGATTGAAACTCATCAAGATGAACTTTATACCCCATTTGATTATGCTAAACAAAATTTTGATAAATTTACAGGCACACATTTAGATATGATTTCTAACCTTTTATTAAAGTTAACTCAAACTAAAAATAATTCAGTTGAAAGTGATGAAATGAGTATTGAAGAATTAATGGATCAATTCAATCATGATTATTGTAAACTTTTAGGTTTATCATCAAATAATTCTCCTTTGTATAATACTTTATTAGCTGGTTTCAAATCAATCAATAGTTTTATAAAATATAATAAGATTTCAAGCTCAAATTTGAATTGGACTACAGTTAATGAACTTCCATTTGAAATAGAATTGCCTGATGATCTTAAATTTCATTCTATTTTCATTTGTCCGATTATTAAAGAAGAAACAACTAAATCAAACCCTCCAATGGTATTACCATGTCATCATATCATTTCCAAAGATAGTGTTATGAGATTAAGTAAAAATAATTTAACTACTTTCAAGTGTCCTTATTGCCCATCTACAACCACTTCAACTAAAGCAAAACAAGTTAAGTTTATCTCCATTTAGTATTTAATTTGGGCTTTGTTAATTCAATTTCTTTTCAAACAATCATAATTTTCACTATTAATGTGATTGATATTTTTCTCTTTTTCTTTTGTTATAAATTAGGTTTTTTTTTTTATACTGTGGTGTTTTTGATTTCTAACTTTCTTCTCTTTTACATTTTTAGGTTAATATATTTCGTAAATAATTAACATTATCTACAAGTTTTAGTAAAATTGATCAGCTAAATTAGAATTACAGTATAAATAATTTGAAGTAACGCTTATATAAACAAAAAAAGTAAAAATAGATAAAAACATAGAGATTTATTGACCTAATCTGGTAACAGTCATATCAGTAACCACAGAATTGGAAACATCTTCTCTACCATTAGGTGGAGGATCAGTAGAATAACAAGAAAGACCACAAGGTAGGTTTTCATACAATTTAGCAGAATCACCCACACTTGTACCAGCATTAATCTTTTCAAGATCAGATTTAGGAAAGAAAACACTAGTTTCACCTAGAAAAGAAAAGAAAACTTTGTTAGAAACATTATTAATTTGAATAAACGAACCAAAATTATTATAAGGATTTTGAACTCTATCAGTTTTACTAGAAGTTGCAAGAACGATTATCCTTTTAGTAGGGAGCTCTAAACTAAATTCTAATTTTTTAATATTATCTGGAATTGTAACTTGTAATAACCTAGTTTTAGCAGTTGAAAGAACATCTATTTGTCTTGCATTATATTGAATCCAAATATGGTTAAGTGAATCAGGGAAACTGTTAAATATTCTTTCTGAAGCTTTATCAACATGTTTAGAACCGGAAGTTATCACACAGTTTGTTAATTTGAATACTTGCAATTGAACACATGATTTAAAAGATGGTAAATTGGCCAACTCAGAGTAAATACCCTGGAATAAAAGTAATTGGGAGGGAGCTGCAAAATTTTTTAAACAGATCGGAATTCTATTGATATAATAAACCACCATCCTAGATAGATCATCAGTTACAGACTCAAACGAATGTTTGGTGATGTTATCTGTGATTGTTAAGTCTTTCAAATAAACCAATTTTTTAAAACTAAAATCAATATTTTTACTTAAATCTTGAATCAAACAATTAACTCTATTCACTGATTTACTAATTCCTAGCTTGTATCCAGATGATGGAGCGTCAATAAGAGTAACTGAGTCTAATTTCTTAAACTTAGAAATGGTTTCAAACCTATCCCTGATATACATCTCATTGATTTTAACATTTTCAAGTAGCTTTATTGAATAGTCTGTCTCTGGTAACCCAGTTCTTACAATAGTGACAGTGATTTTAGGGTGCTTCAAAAGGGTTTTAAAGCCAAAATCTTCAAAATAAGGTGGTGCAATATCATCGATTGTAACATCCAAAAAATAATGTTTAGCAAGCTTTCTTAAATCTGAAAAGTTGTCACTATTACCTTTAGCCATAAGAATGACCTTTTTAACTTTGGGGAATTTTCCCTTTATAAATGAAGCAGATATAATTGAATCTGAGGGGCCAAAATGTTTTAAATCACAACATGTAATCTTTGCTTTAATACGGGAAATTTCGATCAACGACCTTGGTTTTGGATTTAGTTTAAATGTAACATCTTCAGCCAAATCAATAAATTGAGGATATTTTCTGTATTGACCATTGAAGAATACAAATTCTTTTATTGGTAATGATTCTAATATTTTGATTTCTTCTGTTTGATCTTTGAATAATTCTGATTCATAGTAATAACAAGAGAAACTAAGCGTACCTGCAGAATTGATAATAATTTTTAAATCTAATGGACCTGGTAAGTACTTAAAAATTGGTAAAAAATGTTTCAATTGTCTTTGTTTGATAGATGCTTGTGAAACTAAAATAACTCTTGCTAGTAACTGTTTTTTTATTTCAATTGGTATATCAGATAATGATTTGCAAATTTCTTCTAAGGTAAACTTAAAAGAATCCAAACTTAATTGCTCTATATTGGGGACATCCATATTTGACTATTTATTATTCAGTAAATGGTTGAAGAAACTTGAAATGATAAGAAAGTTTTAATTGAAAAATTAATGTGTGGTCACGTGCAAGGAGATGAGGTCGATCGACGATCAATCGGATCCGGGTCGCGTCGCTGATCAGAAATTTATTTTTTTATTTTATTTTATTTTATTTTATTTTTAATGAAAAACATAAAATTTACTGTTTTTATAGCAGAAGAAGGCAAAACAAAATCTAGAATGGCTGCTAATCAAACTAGAAGATCTAGAAAGAAGAGAAGAACAGAGGATTTTTCATCTGACTCATCTTCATCATCAAGTTCAGATGAATCATTAAGTGATAGAGAAGAGGAAAAAGATGAAGTCATGGAAGATATACAAGATGAAGAACCTAAAACAACAGATACTAATGAATTAACAATCGATAATCTTAATATTAAACAAGCTGATTTAGATAAAACTAAAACTGATTTACAATCTGTGTTAAAATTAGATAAAAGTTTAAATAACGAATTAGAAAAAAAACAAGATTTAAACAGTTTAAATAATAAAGTCAACGCTAATAGAAATGAATTGTTGAACTTATATTTAAATAAAATGCTACATACTTATGGAGATGACTTGAATACTCTAAGACAATCTAATGATTTTAATAGTACTGTTTCACTTACTTTATTGGCTAATTTACTTAAAGAAAATGGAAATATTTTCAATGATGATGTGTTGACGAGTATTACTGAGGATTGAATATTTCCAAACAGTTCAAAAATACCAAACAGGCACTTTTTTTGTTATCAAACAAGTTATTTCATGTACATTATATAGAGCAGGGATATCCTTCCCCCGTTATGCTTTTCAAACATTTATCTTATCCTTTTTCTTTTACTCTTCTTCTTTTCATATCCGTTTCACGGTCGCTTTAATATATTATATTAGTTCTTTTTTTTGCTAAATCAAGACAATGAAGTTATCATTATTATTAATTATTGTTAGTTCAACTTGTTTTGCTTTACCTGTTTCTGAAAATTCATCAGAAAGTAGTCCTGGTTATTTACAAATTGAAGCTAGCAAGTATGTTCAAGAAAAGGATCAAAATCCTGAAAATGAGTTAGATGTCTCTAAAAGAGACTATATTCAACTTCCATTATCAGTTAGTAGAAACATTTACACTGCTAATATTAGTATTGGTTCAAGTGGAATGGTAAATGAGGTTATGTTAGATACTGGTTCTCCAGATACCTGGGTTAAAGGATCACAAGGATTAAATTGTGATGGATATATTGAAGGAACTTCTGCTCATAAGAGATGTTTAAGATTTGGATACTTTGACTCTAAATCATCTAAGAGTTTTAAATCTCATAAAAAGCCATTTAGTGTTACTTATGTTGATAATGCTTATGCTAATGGAACTTGGGTTCAAGATAGTGTTAGAATCACTGGTACTAATACCAGTATTCCTAGATTCGACTTTGCTCTATCTGATAAAACTAATAGTGATTATGGTGTTATGGGTATTGGTTTACCTAGTAATGAGCATAAACATGTTAATTTCCCTTCAAAATTAAAAAACATGAAAGCTATTGATAAAAATATGTATTCCATTGGTTTAAAAGAAACTGGTGCTTCAATTATTTTTGGTGGTATTGATAAAAATATGTTTTGGGGTGATCTAACTTTATTTCCAATTATTAGATCCTCTGATGAAGCTAATCATAATAAGAAGCCTACTAAAGTTCAAATCACTTTAAACTCTGTTTCTTTAATAAGCGGTAACCCAGCTGTTGTTCCTGAAGATGATGATGAAGAAGAAGACGAAGAATCTGAATCAATTGACATTATTCCATTAGTTGATAAAAGTTTACCTTGTTTATTAGATACTGGAAGTACTTTTTCTTATTTGCCTGAAAAAGCAGTTCATCAAATTGCAGAAGCTTTAGGATTACCAAGAACTCAAGATTCAAATTTTGTTATAGATTGTAAAGATTTTGAAGATTCAAATAAAAATGAGGATACTCTGATTGAATTTGATTTCCAAGGTTGGAAAAAGCAAGTTAGAATTGATTACTTTAAAGAAAGAACGGGTGATAAATGTTTTCTTGGAATTGCTGCTTCACATGATGGTAAAGCTACATTAGGTGATAATTTCTTAAGACATGTTTATATGACTGTTGATTTTGAAAGTTATCAAGTTGGTTTAGCTAATTTAAATCCATATCATTATGGACGTGAAGAAGATATTCAAATTGTAAATATTGGTAGCAATACTACCTATGGTGTTAAAGCTCCAGGCTATTATAATTTAACTTATTCTGAAGCAGGTGTTAATCATAAATTTTATTACAATGCTGGTAACTCTTCTAAATATATTTCCAACTTTTCTTATTTTTTTGGTATTTCAATGATTTTCTTATCTACTGTTTTCCTGATGTAGATATTTTACTTATTTCAAGTTTTTATTTTTCTAAAGTTTATTTTTCTGGGATTTTTATTATTATTTTTATATGTATAGTATAAGTGTGTTTAACCAATATAAATTTAAGCGTTTATGTATGCTAATGTTTTTTTTTCCTTCTGTAGTTTTTTTTTTTTTTTTTTTTTTTA
>JAJLSG010000395.1:0-29249 GCA_030567495.1 Ambrosiozyma neoplatypodis | reverse complement strand
CAGCTTAGTCTTTATATTTTTTCAATAATATTAATTTTTTAAGCTTTTTGGTGATGATTCATATGTCTTATTCATTATCTGATTTTCATTTTGGTCCTTCTATGAATCTGATCATTGCATGGCCCTAATATTTCTGGTAAGTCCACTTTTGTTAACGTTTGTGCATATGTTAAATTGGTATAGTTTTTGTATGTGACTTAATTTGGGCTCATCATTCATCATTTAATTTATACCATATTTTCAGATTACATATGCAATGTACATGTATATTTATTTTACTCGTATATAATACTAAATCTCCTTCGCATTACACTGTATTCAGTAATTAATTTACATTTGTATCCTGTAATAATTTAAAATTTAATAAAAGGTGAAGAGAATTGTACATTTCTATCCACCTTAAATTTACGTTATACATTCACATATAGGCATTCTATTCATGTCTTATAAAAAGTTATGATCCAGTAGATGTGACCGATATACATGTATCTGAAGTAGCTTAAGTAACTTAAATTTCTGCTTGTTTGCTTGATTTCAAATAGGAATTACATAATGTGGATAGTAGTTTTGCTTAACTTTAAGAGACCATTAAATGGAAATAAGTTGTACTTTGTACGTGCTTTTTCAAATAGAATCACTTCTATATCGACTGAAGTTGTGAATTCTTGTGGTCTAGTTAATCTATATGACTCCATGAAGAACAGAGTTGTAACTTCATGCATGTAAGTATTCAAACACCAATTAATTAATCAACAAATTAAAAAGTACAACGTATACGTACGATTTGTTGTTGTTGATCTGATCTTATCGATTTGTTGATCATTTTAAATTAAGGTAAGGGTCTTAGAAAAATTAGGCAAAATGTGGTGAATATGTTTCCTATTTCAGAGATTATCTCAGGAACTTTGCTTTAATAGGATATTCTGAATAGATCTACTCCTCATAATTAAAGCTTCCAGACCAAGCTTTTTTGAATTTGGTTAGGGGTCAAAGGCGGTGGACACTTTAGTACGGATCTATCTTAGCGTTCCTTCTTCTTGCAAATTATAAGCTCAACAACTTTGAACTCCTTAATAATTCAAAACATATATCATGGTCTTTCTTGATTTTTGTTGATCAGTTGACCTATTCATTCGTTTATAATATACCCTTTACATCAACACTTTCTTTTAATTTCAGTCAATCATTTAGTTCAATTTAAAATCAATTAAAATACCAAAAATCAATTTAAAATTACCAATGAAACTATTTTTACAACTCCTTTGTTTTCATTTATTACTTTTTGTTAAATTTTCAACTTCAACTGTTATCGAAGGTGCTCAAGCAAATATATTTGTTAATGTTCAAAGTTGTGATGATTTAAAATCACACCTTGAACAAGGTTATAATATTAGAGCTTTCAATTACCCACTATCATCATCAACTGATTATAAAGATGGATCATGGCTTTATACAGGTTATGCTGCTAATAATCCTGTTTCTGCTAATGGTTCAACAACAGGTAGTATTAGTTATAGTTTTGGAAATGATTATTCAATTCAAGAAACTTCAACTTTTGCTTTCGATATGGTTATTAATTATACAACTACAGTTTTGGAATTTACTGGTTATTTTCATGCATCGGTTTCAGGTCTTTATACTTTCAAATTGGATTATATTTCAACTAGTGCTGCTTTATTTTTAGGTTCAGAATCATTATTACAATGTTGTTCAGCTCCACATTTTGAAACATCAAGTTCTTCAGATCAATCTCCTTATTTTATAGCAGCTGTTAATGATGATTTAGATTCGGTGGAAGCGGTTCAATTAGTTTATTTAGAAGAAGGTTATTATCCAATAAGATATGTCACCAATAATGTAAATTCTACTTCAAATCATGCTCAATTATCTGTCTTAACACCTGATGATGATGTTTATGGTGATTATAACGATATTGGTGGGTACCTATATAAGTATAGTACTTCAGTTACTAGTTGTGTTGAACCTTCAACATACTCTGCTTATACTGCTTATTCTTTAAGTACTACAGATATTAAAACTATAAATATGTCTTGTTCAGCATTAAATTCCAATCATTCTGTTTGTGTTGCCTATTCACCTTTACCAAAACTGTATTCCACTACATCATATTCTGGTTCAAGTACAATTACTCAAAATTTTACTCTAAGTACTGGTACATGCGGTAATTACACACAAATTATAAGTGAAGCAGTTGTTAGTGTTCCTTATGTTACAAATACTGTTACTTCTTCATGTTCTGGTTCTTACTCTGCTACTCCTCAAGTTGTTTCTACTGTTATAGGCTCTTCTGTTACATTAAGTTACTGGGAAGTTACTGTTTGTTCTGCAGATGGTTCATCATATGTTTCTTCACTTCCATCTGTTTTAAAAGTTGCTAAAAGAGTTTCTGTCTCTTATGGAGTAGAAACAGTTGTTTCAACTACTACTAGTGATTTAAGTCTAATCACTATTGTTGCTACTTCTTCAGTACCATGTAATATTTGCAAAGAGATTGCAGCTGCTGAACCAACTCCAGTTAGAAGATTAACTACTGATACAGCTTCTGCAACTTCTTCTATTGGTACTACCAATTGGATGGACTTTACAACAATTTTCTCTACAACAGGATATTCATCGTCTATATCTGTTCGTCTTTCAAGTGCAACTAAATCATCTGTTTATAGTCTTTTTTTGGTTTCTACAGTTTCAGATGATGATGTTACAGCTTATGTTTCAGCTGTTCCTATTTCCTCTTCAATTGTTATTGATTCAACTAGGTTCAATTCTGCAATTTCAGCAACAGTTTCTAAACCTAAATCCACTGAATCATCAACTATATCCACTTCTGAATCTTCAATTACAACATCATATACATCTACTTCTGAAGAAGAATCAACAGACTCTACTACTTCTAAAGCATCTGTAGTTTCTTATAGTGTTGTTTCGATTTCTTATTCAAGTTCAACAAAAGCTGAGATTGCTGGTAAATTATCGACAGCTGAAGATATAGGTAATTCTTTAAATGTCAGTGGTTTATTTGGACTTGTATTTTCCTTTATATTTATAATCTTCTAAGTAGTTTTTAATGTATTAAATGAATTTAAATGTAATCCTTCACTCCTCCGCCGATCGACGCCTGATCTCCTCCAGCGACCTTCCGGGCTGTGCAGCCAGGAAATTTGCCAGCTAGCTCAAGAAACGTTGAATAAAATCAGATTTACAGCTTATCAATCAATCACATCGAGTTTTCTTTATTCCTAAATTATCAAGAAAACTCTCTCATTTTATTCTATTCAATATAATCATGGCTCAGGACTTGATTAATAGTGATACCATAGAGTCTTCACAGCTACTTAAGCCAAAGTTGCTTCTGTTGAAACCATATGTTTTCCCTTTTCTTTTCATCTATCCTGCTTACTATAATTTATATAGTAATTATTATGATGAATATTTTGTTGGTCATGAATGGACTTTTGTTTATACTTTAACTTTAGTTTCTATTCATGCTTTGATTTGGCTATTACCTCATTGGAATTTAGATTTAAATGTTAAATTCAAATATGTTAAAGTTGATACTAGAAGAGATGCAACTCATATTTATGTGAAGGCAAAACCTTCAAATGGTTTATCTGAAATTTCTCCAATTGAATATGATCCTGATTCTAAACAAGTTAGTTTTAAATATCAAAAAAGAAAGTATATTTATCTGCCTCAAATTGGTAAATTTTCACCTCCAATTTTTGTTGTTGATGAACCTGAAAATTTATTAATTCAAGATTTAAAACAATCAACTGGTATAAAAGATTCTCAATTAGTTCAACTTCAACAAATGTATGGTAAAAATATTTTTGATATTCCTGTTCCAACCTTTATAGAGTTATTTATTGAACATGCTTTAGCTCCATTTTTTATTTTTCAATTATTTTCAGTTGCTTTATGGTTAATGGATGAAATGTGGTATTTATCTTTATTCTCATTATTTATGTTAGTTTCTTTTGAATGTACAACTGTTTTTCAACGTAAATCCACTATGACCGAATTTCAATCAATGGGTATTAAACCTTATGATATTTATGTTTATCGTGAAAAGAAATGGATTGAAATTTCAACTGTTGATTTATTACCTGGTGATTTAGTTTCAATTACTAGAACTCCACATGAAGATTTATCTATTCCTTGTGATTTAATTTTAGTTGATGGTTCCTGTATTGTTAATGAAGCTATGTTATCTGGTGAATCTACACCATTATTAAAAGAATCAATTCAATCAAGAGATAATAAAGATTCTTATTCTCCAGATTCTTTAGATAAAAATTCCTCTTTACATGGTGGTACTTCTTGTTTACAAGTTACAGCTCCTGAACATCCTTTTATTGGAAAACTAGCTCCTGATAATGGTGCTTTAGCTATTGTTGCTAAAACAGGTTTTGAAACAACTCAAGGTTCATTAGTTCGTGTTATGATTTTTTCGTCTGAAAGAATGAGTGTTGCCAATAAAGAAGCTTTCTTTTTCATTTTATTCTTATTAGTTTTTGCTGTTATTGCTTCTTGGTATGTTTGGGTTGAAGGTACTAAAATGGGTAGAATTCAATCAAAATTAATCTTAGATTGTATTATTGTTTTAACTAGTGTTGTTCCTCCAGAATTACCAATGGAATTAACTATGGCTGTTAATCAATCTTTAGCTGCTTTAGGTAAACATTATATTTATTGTACTGAACCATTTAGAATTCCAGTTGCTGGTCGTATTGATGTTTGTTGTTTCGATAAAACTGGTACTTTAACTGGTGAAGATTTAGTTTTTGAAGGCCTTGCAGGTCTTAATACAAATGATATTTCTCAATTACATAAATGTTCTGAAAAAATTGTTCCTTCTGTTACTTTAAATGTTTTAGGTGCTGCACATGCTTTAGTTAAACTTGATGATGGTGAAATTGTTGGTGATCCAATGGAAAAAGAAACTCTGAAAGCTTCAGGTTGGAAATTAGGTAAAAAGAAAAATACTGTTGAAAGAACCAATGGTTCCAAAGGTCATATTAGAATTTTAAAAAGATTTCAATTCTCATCTGCTTTAAAAAGATCTTCATCTATTTCAAAAGTTGACGAAAAAGAAATTTTAGTTTCTGTTAAAGGTGCTCCTGAAACAATTGTTGAAAGATTAATTAATGTTCCAACTAATTATGAAAAAACTTATAAATCATTTACAAGAGCTGGTTCTAGAGTTTTAGCTATAGCATATAAAAATTTAAAATCTGATAAGAATCTTGATTCAATTGATAGAGCTCATGTTGAATCTGATTTAATTTTTGCTGGTTTTATGGTTTTCCATTGTCCTATGAAAGATGATGCTATTGATACTATTAAGATGTTAAATGAATCTTCTCATAGATGTGTTATGATTACTGGTGATAATCCATTAACTGCTTGTCATGTTGCTAAGGAAGTTAGAATTGTTACAAGAGATGTTTTAATTTTAGATAAACCTGAAAAACATCATACTGCTGATTCTGATTTAGTTTGGAGAAATGTTGAAGAAACTAAGATTATTCCATTCAATTCAACTCAAGAATTAGATGCTGAATTTCTAAAGAATAATGATATCTGTATTACTGGTTTTGCTTTAACTAAATTGATGGAACATGATCAACTGAAAAATTTAATTAGATATACTTATGTTTATTCTAGAGTTTCCCCAACCCAAAAAGAATTTATTTTAGACTCTTATAAAGAACTTGGTTATAATACTTTAATGTGTGGTGATGGTACTAATGATGTTGGTGCTTTGAAGAAAGCTCATGTTGGTATTGCTTTATTAAATGGTACTGAAGCTTCTTTAAAGAAAATGCAAGAAAATAGAAAAATTGAAATGCAAAAGAATGTTTACGCTAAACAATGTGAATTAATGAAAAGATGGAATCAACCACCACCAAGAGTTCCTGAACCAATTGCTCATCTATATCCACCAAGTTCAAGTAATCCATTTTTCTTAAAGGCTATGGAAAAGAATGGTTTAGAAATTACTGATGAAATGAGAAAAGCTGTTAAACTTGCAAATACTGTTCCAGCTATTCCAATGGTTGATGCTAATGGTAATGCTGTTTCTAACAAGCCTAATGGATTTGCTGAACAACTTTTATCTGGTATGCAAGATATGCAAGAAGATGAAGAAGCTCCTGTTTTAAAATTAGGTGATGCTTCTGTTGCTGCTCCTTTTACTTCCAAATTATCTAATGTTGGTACTGTTGTTAAAGTTATCAGACAAGGTAGATGTGCTTTAGTTTCAACAATTCAAATGTATAAAATTTTAGCTTTAAATTGTTTAGTTTCTGCTTATTCTTTATCTGTTTTATTCCTTGCTGGTATCAAATTTGGTGATGGTCAAGCTACTGTTTCTGGTATTTTACTTTCTGTTTGTTTCTTATCTATTTCAAGAGGTAGAGCATTACAAAAGCTATCCAAAGAAAGACCACAACCAGGTATTTTTAATATTTATATTATGGGATCAATTTTAGGTCAATTTGCTATTCATTTGATTGCTTTAATTTATATCACTAGAGAAATTTATATTATTGAGCCAAGAGAACCACAAGTTGATTTAGAAAAAGAATTTAAACCATCATTATTAAATACAGCTATGTTCTTAATTCAATTATCTCAACAAGTTGCTACATTTGCAATTAATTATATTGGTAGACCATTTAGAGAATCAATTTTACAAAACAAAGGTATGTACTATGGTTTATTAGGTGTTACCTTCTTATCATTTGCTGGTTCTACTGAATTCATTCCAGAATTAAATGTTGCTATGCAATTTGTTCCAATGACTGATTTATTCAAATTTAAATTAACTATAACTATGTTCTTAGATATGGTGTTATCTGCTGCAATTGAACTTGGTTTGAAATATTATTTCATGGATTTCAAAGCAGCCGATATTGCATTAAGAGATTATGATATTGATGATGATGAATATGTTGATGATGGTTCAGTTGAAATAGTTGTTGAAGACAAGAAAGAAAAATAAAACTTTTAATTTTAATTCGGGTCCTGCAAAAGACAAAAGATCAAAAAACTTAATTTTTAAATTTCTATAGATGTTCATTATTATCATTTATTTTTTTTCCTTTGTCATATTATAAGTTATAACATCGCTTCAACTGTTTCTTTTTTAATGTTTTTTTCAATATTACTTTTATCTATTTTATAGTATTTTTCTTTTCATAATTCATAATTCCTTTTTAATTATCTGTATTTATTTTATATATTGTTAACACATATTTTAATTTACAACATTAACAATTAATTAATTGTTTGGTTTTCAAGATACCTTTACCAGTAAATCTGAACGTACCTTTTTTTTTCATTTGATTATAGCCTTGGATCCTTGATTGAGTTACTCTTTTTTTTTGCCTTACCTGCACAGGAACTTGATTGGGTTTTTTTTGTACATGTGTTACTATTTGTACATGTGTTACTATCTCTAATTGATGTTCTATTACATCATTTACATGTGTACATAATATGTTCTTAAAAAAAACGATACATTGCACATGTATATTGGGAACTTGGGAATCTGGGATTCTAAATTTGGGAAAGTATGATTTTAAATTTATAGGAGATTCATAAATCTATAATATTCTATACTCCAAGTAAAACTACAAAGTCTCAGATACACTTTATATGAAACATATCCCATTCATTTTATATGAATTTTAGTTTTTGCTTCATTTAAATTTGGTAGCTGATTGTTGGAAATTCAAATCATTCGTTATATCTTCTAAAAACGCAAGGGACAGGAACAAGATTTGAACTCCATCCATGACAACAACTCTAAATTTAGATTTCAACATTTTTACATCGGTGGTATATAATGCTAGCTTTAAATATAAGTTATTTTTAAAATAATGATTTCATTTAATATTTCCAAGTACAGTTAATAATAACCAATATACCCATAAGGGATTTAAAAGGGGTTTCTTTGGAATGGTCACTTAAAGTTAAAGGGGGAGTATCACTGACATGGCAATCAGAGACAAAATTTTGTGTATTTAAAGCACTTCAATTTCCACTTTTCCAATATTGTATGTCAAATTGTTTTAAATTCAAATATCGTTTATTCAAAGTTACTTTAATTCAATTTTCAAAGGCACTTCCTTTACAAAATCCAAAATATGAGCTATTATTACACCTTATTATCAATCTTCTTATTCTTAAGTTCTTCATTTGCTGATGATAGTCAATTAACTACTGTTGTTACTCCATCTGGTATGACTTGTGAATATTATCCAACTTCAACTTCATATTCTTCTTGTGAAACCATTGTCAGTGATGGTGCTACTTATAATAAATGTTCTTGGGGTGCATCAGCTTCTGTCAGTGTTAATTGTTACGAGACACCTACAATTACTTCTACAACTGAGCCAGCAAGTCTTTGTAATACTAGTGTTGTTGATGGAACCACTAAAGTTGCTTGTGTTCCAAATGTTGAAAGTTGTACCACTTGGGTTACAGATGGTGCTACTCATCAAGATTGTGTTTTATAAGCAGATTAAACCGATGGTTTGATTACCAGATTCTGTGTTTCTGTACTTTAAACTTTAACTACTTTCAATTTTCTTTATTAGGTTATTGTTATTGGTTACTGTCTACATTTATTATTTCTTGAACGTCCCATATATTTTCTTTTTAAACATTTCTTTGCTTTCTTCGCAGTAGGTCTTTTTTTTTTTTTCATTTTATTTTGTCTCTTTGATGAATCTATAAAAAATATTATATTATTACTTTCACTTTTTGTAATAAAGTAAAAAATATAGTTGTAACTTGGATGTACATGTAATTTGTTTAGTTGGCGTCTATGGGCCTGAAATTCCCTAGATTTGTTACCAAATATTGTTTGAAGAATTTTCGAACTTCTGGGTCTGAGACTTTGAGTAAATTTTTTATAAGGAACTTGAGTTACTTATTATTTATATGAAAAAAAAATTGAATTATATATTAAACTAAAATAAGTTAAAAGTCGAAAAAGCGGAATCGTTAAAAAACGTAAAATAATAAAAATGATACAACCATAAAAATACAAATACAGATCTTGAAGAACAAAAAAACAAGGTGAATCTCAAACAATAAATAATGAATTAAATAAAAAGAAAGAAAGAAAAAAAAAACAACGAAAAACTCCAACAAAATCAAAAGATAAGTAAGCCAAAAAGCTCAAACTGAATCGTAACTCGATCCATTTAAGTAACTCCTTTCACCATTTAATTGTTGCCTTAAATTACTAATTTTGTGAACATAAGCATTAGTATAATTATATTCAATTGGATATTTGATTTTTTCTTCTGTAATATACTTTAATCTTGCAATTTTATATAATTTCTCATCTTTAGCAAATTCTTCATTTGAGTTCAATAATAGTTCATCATGAGTTGAGCCATTTGCAGTAATTGCTTCCTTCAATAATTGATTATTTGAACTTGAGGTTATTGGAGGTCCATTATCTTCATGAGAAAAAAATCTTAAACCTTCATCATTCTCTGAATCTAATGCATCTATATAATTTGATTTTGAGTGTGAACCAGTCATAGCTGGCGCCTGTAGCAAAGGAGTTTTAGAATCTGGTGATGTATTATTAGAAGTCATTGTTAATCTATTAGTGGTAGTATGAATTGATTTATTGGAAGAATTTGTTGAACCTATTCCATTTCTACTGGGAACTATATTTGTAGGAGATGTTCTACCAGAATTTGGAATCCAATATTTTTTACCATCAGCAGAATATCGAAGACCTTGAT
The DNA here is from genome assembly GCA_030567495.1 of Ambrosiozyma neoplatypodis. Taxonomy (NCBI): domain Eukaryota; kingdom Fungi; phylum Ascomycota; class Pichiomycetes; order Pichiales; family Pichiaceae; genus Ambrosiozyma; species Ambrosiozyma neoplatypodis. Next base: position 19,458 of record JAJLSG010000395.1, on the reverse strand, counting down.
AAATTTTTTGATTAAAAGTTGCAGAATCAGTATATAAATTTCTATCATTAGCAGAATCAAAATTTCTAAAATTATAAGAATCACCATACAACATTGAAGTTTTTAAATCATAAATTAAATCACCAATTGAAATCCAGTCTTTAAAAGCAGTTTTGGTTTTAAAACGAGCAGAATCAGGTAATTTATCAGCAGTAAAATCAGAATAAGGAAATGATTTCCAGTGTAACCAAGCAAAAAGAATCATTTCAAGGCATAACATGGCATTTTGAATTTGAATACCTAAATTTCCAGTACCAACTGTTGAATCATCATCTCCTTCATTTCCTAAATCTTTAAAGACATGAAAGAAATTTAATGTACTAATAAACAAACCCTGCCAATAAGAAGCAAAAATAATCAATTTAACACATAAGAATTTAGGCCATGGATGAAACACTTTCAATTCATCATAAAGACATTTCCAGAATATAGCTAAATAATAAAGAGATAATGTAACAGTTATATTATAGATAATTCCAACCCATAAATATAAACTTGTCCAACTAACATTATCAACATCATAGTAACCTGTAATTGAACCAAATATAATAGCAATATATAACAAAGGTTTAACCCAGACATATTGTAAAATGAATCTTTTAATAGTTAAGAAATCTTTTGGATCTGATATATTAATTGGTTTTAAAAATAAAGAGGCTGGAAAAGGGTGTTGACAAGTTGGTTTATCAATAGTTCTTTGAATAATATTTTTTTCACCTCCAAGCATTAAAACTAATAATTTATAAAAAGTATAAATGACAAATGCTTCATATATTTCTCTTATTGGTTCAACTGCTTCACCTAATTTATGATTTAGTAAAGTTAAATAACATGTAGTGGCGAACATGGGCACAACTAATAAAATACGAACAATAAGACGTTGTTCAAAAGGCTTCCTATAGTTTCTTAATTGAAGATATATTCCTAAAGTTGATATTAATAAAGCTATAAGACTTGTAACACCACAAGCAGTTAGAATTGAATGGGGGAGTTTAGATATCATAATGACTTGTGATGTTGTTTGCTGTAAGGTTTGAAAGAGAAAGTGAGTGATCAGCCCAAGTAAGTTTTGTTTCTGAAGTTAGAATATAGATGATATGATATATGAGTTTAATGGCAATATAACATTAAAAGTAAACTGCTGTCTAATTGATATAAAGTTGATTAGTCCAATTGAAGTGTTTAATTGTTGTTGCTTCAAATTTATTTCAAATCAAAACAAAAAACAAGGCGGTGCGGGAGAGCACGTGACCAGCCAGATTCAAAATTGTATGATTAGATCAAGCAAGACATGAACCAATCTGAATTCACTGCTAGATGACTTCCCATTAACCATGATCATCTCAAAAGTGGTTATACCTCTAACAGCGTTAGTGGTATTTGTTAATTCAGCAGGTGTTGCGGTACATTTAACTATTGCTTCACTAATTCATGGATATTTACCATTAGAATTGCAAAATGATGATTCATATTTATCTTCTTATTTAGCTGGTTCTTTCTTTCCTGATGCATATTACAATTGTTTTGGATTATCAGATGAAGCTGAAGAAGCTCATTGGCCTTATTTTCTAGAAATGGCAACTCAATATTATCATCAAAATTATTTAGATAAAGGTTTAGCTAACAATAATTTGAAAGCTTTTTTATATGGTATTTTTACACATCAAGTAACTGATGTTTCATGGCATTCGTTACATTCAAGACAGGGGCTATTAGAAATGCTACGATATTTAGAATTTAATGGTGATGTCGATAAAGCACATACTTTTTTAGATCCAGCTGGAGATTTCATTATACTGAATAAACAATTACAAAACTTAAATGAAGAAAGATTGAAACAATTAATCAATATATATGAACATGAATGGAATTATCCTTCAAATGATTTGATTGAAATTTATAAGAAATTGGGTTATAATTCAATTACTCATAATAATTTAGAACTATGTATGTCAGTTGGATTTACTGCTTTGCAAAGCGAATTAACTGCTTCAAGATTATCAACTTCTTCAAAAGTTAACTACTTTTTGAATGAATCTCCAATGACTAAAGAAGTGCTATTAGACTATTTTTATGGTGGTATTAATGAAATAGTTTCTGAAATTAGGTTATGTATAAATCAATTGGACAATTGGTTAGATAATGGATTAGAATCACCTCCCATTGATTTATGTTCACTTTCAAATAGATATCAATTATCAGATACTAATTTGGAATTAAAACCAAATTCTACCTCAATCACAGTACAATCTAATAATTTAACTTTTAACAAGAAAGAAAATGGATTATTTCTTTCATCTAATATTCCAAATTCACAATTTGGTTCAAGTTTTGAAATCGGTAATTATTTAAATGGTGAACCTTCAATAGCTATTTCTGCTCCTTACGAAGATAATGTGGGATCTGTTTATGTGTTTCCTCTTAAGGAAGTACTAGATACAACAATAACTGAACATCAAAAAGATATATCTTTGCTAAACTCACTCAAATATTCTATAAATACAACCTTAATATCTTCTCCACCCTTTTCAAGTTCAATTTTAAAATGGTTTCCAAAATTTGGTTATTCAATGGTTACATTAAGCTTAGCTAATCTGGAATTATTAGTTGTTTCAGAACCAGGGTCTTCTTCTTTGAAAATATTTTATTCTGGTAATTTAGTTTCAATAGTAACTCAAAATAAAGCAGATTTAAAGTTAGGTCATCGTGGAATAAAACAATTTGGAATGGTTTTAAAGTCGTTAAGTTCATCGTCACCATCAGAATTTGATAATTTATATATTGGTTCGCCATTTACTGATTCAATTAAAGGTAGATTACAATCAGGATTTGGAATAATTATCAGTGGGTATTTATTATTTGAAAGAATTATATTGAATGATCCAGCATATCAAGAACATTTCCCTATTCAGTTAGATATTTCTGAATTGTTACTAGTTAAATTAGATTTGCCTTCATTATTCAGATTACCTAATCAATATGAACAATTTAGTACAACTGTTGAAGAATCTGATGAATTTCTTTTCATTGGAACAGGAAAAAGAGGTCAAGTTATAATATTTAATAAATTTACTGGTAAATATATTAGAGTATTAGAAGCACCTAACTTAGGAATCTTATCTAATAACTTGGATAAGCAAGATGTTTTTCAAATTAAAGAAGGTGACGATAATGATTCTTCATCGATGTTAAAGAACTTTAGTTTATTTGGTTATCATAGTATCTTATCAGGTACAATAACAAAATTAGGAATTAACTGGTTATTAGTATCTTCAGCATACGAAACATTTATAAAACCAAATTCTATGAAATGTAATCAATGTGGTTCAGTTTATCTATATCAATTTACCAATAAAGGAAACGATTTTAAATTAGTTTCAAAGATTATACCAGATTATAAATCAACAAATGATTTCACAAATTTTGGAATTCAAATGACAAAAGTTATAAATTCAAGTGGTGATGTTCTCATTTCTGGTGATGAAGCATTAAATGGTAAAGGTTCTATCTGGAAAATAAATATTGAAGATATTTTAATTAAAACTAATCAACAACAACAACAGCAAACATCTACATTATTATATAGTGCTAGTGATAACTCAAATATTTCTATTATTGGAGAAAATGGTTCTGGATATACAGGTTTTGGTAGATGCATGAAATCTTTCAAGTTTAATGAAAAAATATATTTGGCAGTTGGGATGCCATATTTGGGATATGGATATTTAGGTGATGACTCTTCGAAGTTCACTGGTTCTTTAGGGGTTTATGAAATTTAATATTTATTATAATAGCTTTCGTTTTTCTGTTTTTTTTTTTTTGTTCTATATTTATTGTGTAATCTTTGAAATTTATTCTACTTCTTTTAAGTTAAACTTTAGTATTAATTATTTAAAGATTTTTTTTTTAAAAAGGAAATAATATTATAAAATAAAATATGGATAAAACTGGAAGAAAATAATAAGGAAAAAAGTACATCTAATAATATTGTAAAATAAAATAAAGAAAAAGTTAATTAAGGAGTAAATAAGGACTCAAATTTATAATTTAATTAGCTAATTTAAGCTTTAATATGAGGTTATGCTAAGTTTTTATTCTCGTTAGCTTCTGCTTCTCTCTTTGCTAACATTTCTTTCTTAAGTTCGGAAGCTTTTTCTTCAGCTTCTTTAATTTTCATTTTAACCAAAGCTTTTAAAACAAATGGATTTAAGATAATTGAAAAGACAGCATAAAAAATTAAAACAACAACATTTCTAGCTAATGAAGCACCTTTCCAAGTGTTGAATAACAAAATTTTATAAGTTTCATACCCATTAAAGATTGGCATTGCATAAACAAATCTATAAAACTTTGGAGATAAATTCACAGGATAAGTAGTTGGTGCAATATTACAAGCCAACCAAAAGAACATCCAAGATGGTAAGAAATTTGGTGCATATAATTGAATTATCATTGCCATATTTTCGTTTAAACCACCAATTGCAGATAACATTAAAAAGGTAAATATCCAAAAAACAACAAATCCACCTCTACCCGGATAAGCAACATAAATATCAATTTGGAAAGCAATTTGAACTAACGTATAAGCTAAAGCAATAACCAAAAAAGTCAACTGTTGTGCAGTGATTCTAAAAATGATATAATCTCTATTATTTAAAGCAGCTGAAATTTTTGGATGATATGGAACAAAATAAGCCATTTGCATTAAAGATAAAATATGTAAATAAATTGGACCAAATTGTTGTGGGCCAAGCATAATACTTTTACTTAGTCTTGTTAAAGTTAAATCTTGAGAATCAAAAGAAATTGGTAAAATGAAATTTTGTTTCATTGCAGTTAATAAAAGGGTATCATTTAAATCAGAGGAAAACGGTTCAACAATCATTTCAGCTTTTAACGAATTAACAGCTAATTGTATACCACTAATTGCTTTGGCTAAAAAAGAACTAACACCAGGCATATGCCTACCAGTTTCATAAATAACATGATAAACATCAGAAAGATTAAAAGTTTCACCATTTTGTAAAGCATTATAATAATCTAATGAAGCATTTGGTTTGACATAGACAGTCGCCCAATACATTTGATGATAAACATCATGACGTAAAATATCATTTAATTCAGTTGCATTTGAGGTATAATCAGTATAATATCTAGGCATCCAACCAGCTAAAGGCTTAACAGTTGAAACATTTAGGGCAGCATAAGTTAAAGCATTACTGAAAACATCAGTAACACCAGTTTGTTCATAAATTGTTGGATCATCTCTAATTAAAGCAAATTCAAAATGAACTAATCTAGATTCTCTTTTATACATTGTACCCCAAAATAAAGCAAAAATTCCAATAATCATAAAAAGTAAAATCATATAACCATAAATATATAACCCTGCAATTTTAATTCTACCTTGTTTAAAAGCTTTATCAGTCCAATGAAATTTTTGATTAATTTTATTACCTTCAGTTTTAATTGCATTTGAAACTTTTGATAATGTATTAACTTTTTTCAACTCATTTTGATTAACACCATCATTTAAAGACTTGCTGTTACTATTGCTATCATCATCTTCTTCATCTACCAACATTGATAAAACTTCTTCATTATTAGGTTGAACATCATAACTTGGATTCATTAAGGGATGTTCATCATTTAAAGTCTCAGCATATGAAAACTTATCAACCGGATCACCTTGATTTTCAACATTACTTGATCTATGAAAGACACTTGAAAGAGTTGAACGACGTCTCTGAGGTTTTTGTTGAACCGGAACAGTTGAATTTGAATTGTTGATATCATTTGCAGTTGGAACATACTCCTGAATATCTATTACAACATTCTCATCAGCAGAAGAAACAGAGGAAGCTGTAGTAATAGCCATATTGACTAACCGAAAGAATATTTGATGAAATTAGAAGAGCTGGTATAAGAGAAAGACAGAAAAAGAAGACAACACGTATACTTCAATATATGAGTTGAATTATAAGAAAAACCAATACAAGTTTTACAACCATTATAGTTTCATTGGGGTATAATTTAGACCATTGTGTTAATTAAATGTTGATTGTTGATTGTTGATCTTTCAATTGTTTTCAATTCGGAACACGGAGTTAAGCCGTATTAGTAGATATATAGTCATCCCTATAATCAAGTTCATCTACCGTATGTTGTTTAAAGAATTGAATTAATTTTTATTTTGTATAATCTATATAATCAAGATAACATATGGAAACAAAAGTATATGTCTAAACATAAGAATCATGCAAGAAATTTAATTCAACTTTATTATAACTCTAATTAGTCTTTTATCATTTCTTGGTTAATAGTTCCGGATCCGAGTTGCATGCTATAAAAATTAATAAAATTGAAAATTGAAGAATCAATTCAATTTATACGTGTAATATAATTAATAATTAAGGAGTTAACATATAAATTGGATTAACTATAATTAATTAAATTAAACAGAATAATCAAAAACAAAATAATTAAAATTATAAGCTATATAGATCAAAAAAAATCAAAAGTTTTAACTTTTAATACAATTTAAATAAATAATACAAATTTTCAACCTATAATATACGAGCAATAATACCAGTTAAAGTACCTCTTTCAACACTAGCAACTAACTCAACATTTGTAATAGCAGTACAATTTAAATATTGCAATGCTTAATTAAGCATACCACCAAAAAGGCCGCCACCTCTACCACCTTTTGTAGTAGCACTTAACTTAACATTTGTAATACCACCACCAGCAGCAGTTGCATTTGATCCATATCCAGCAATACTAGTTGGGAAAATTGGCATATTTGATGAAGGGTCGATATAATATGTAACCGCTACTTTTTCGACTGTATTTGATAAAGTGTATGGATCAAACTCAACATAAGTAGATGAGCCATCACCAAATTTAAAAATTGATTGGAATAATGCACCATCACCAGATTTATAATTACCTATTGCAAATGTTTGATCATCACCAATTAAATTAGTCTTTGTATAATGGAAAAAATAACAATAACCTAATGCATCAATTATTTCAAATTTACGTTCATCTGGTAAATTAAATATAAAATTATAATAACTTGATAAAACTTTATTCCAACCTTCATTATCATTAAAAATGTTTTTATTTGCATATAATTGTAATGTATCATTATAGTCTCGAATATATTGATATGAATTAGAATTATTTTTGATAAATTCGTCAAATAATGTTTGATTAGTATAATAATTTTGAACCAATGCATTAACTGCACATGTAATTGCTACTTGAATATCTGATGTGATTGTGCCAGTTGGCATTATATGATTACTTGTTATGGTATTATTATTAATCGTAATTTCTTTAGATAAAGTAGTTGTAAATGAAGTAGTTGTTTCACTTGCAATTGATGAACTTGATGATGTTTCAATTGCAGTGGATAAAGTAAATATATCATCACTAGTTGATATAGCAATTGGAATATAAGAAATAACAAATGGATAATAAGTTGCAAAAACTTGTGGAGTCCCACTTGTAACGGTGACATTGTCTGTAATAAGTCCAGTATTAGATGAAGCATCTGCAGTTAAACAACTGGTTTCAGCAATACAAAACACTGTATTTGTAAAATAAGATGAATAATAAATTTCTTTTGCATTTGCTAAAATTCTAGGCTTGAAATCAGATGGTAAATCATCCAAACAAGCAGCAGCTGTTAAATATTGTGCATTTAGTTCAAAATCATCTGTTGAATTATCAGAATAAAAGTAATTTGAAGCATTAACTAAAGAAGCAACAATTGTTTGATCAGATAAACTGTCAGCCCAAATATCATAATAATGTCCATAATAATAAATATCCCAAAGAATAGCGGAGCCAACTGCTAATTGATATAATTGAGATTGAAAAACATTATTAACTGTTGCTGTAACTTGAGTATTCCAAGATGTATTTAAATTTGGAGTAACTGGTAAATCATCATTATAACCAGCACCATAATATTGACCATAATAGTCAGTAATTGTCGATTGTAGAACTTCTTGTTTTGTTGAAGGTAAATAAGCATAGTAACTTAACATTAATGTTTCTATTGAATAATATACGAACTCATCGTCAAATCTTGATAGAGTAATTGTATTGACAGCATTTAGGATCGAAGTATATTGATTATATAAATCAGTATTGAAATTCTTATATTCTTTTGAATGACTTACTAAATCATCGTAAACAGCTTCAAAGGTAGCCAATCTAGCAGCAGCAGCATCATAAGAAGCTGAAGTGTTAACAGTTGAAGCTAATGTCTGTTCATAATAAGAAGAGGTGTCAGACTCATAATCATAATCAGTTTCATCTTCATCAGTTTCATAAGAATAATAGCTAGTAATAGTAGGGGTAACGGTATCAAAGTCAGTTGTTTCATCAGACTCATATCCAGTTGTTAAATTATCCTCATCATCTTCTTCTTCAAAATCTGCCTCATCTGATAAAGTGGTTGAAGAAACAATCAAAATTTGGAAAAGCAAAAAGGTGAATAAAGCCAATAACCTCATTGTATTTTATTGTTGTTTAATTTTAGCCAAATAAACGTATAGAAGTAGTTAAGTTTATCTTGATATCTAGGAATAATAGTCATTTTAAATAAATTGATATTTGTTGTTATACTTAAGGGTTTATATATAGTCAAGTTTAATTTGTTGCTAAAATCTATAATGTGGGCATATTTTCCAATTAATAAGTTGATTTAACTGGCCCTGATATTCCCATTTTTAATGAAATTGCAATTGGTGAATATATATAAGATCCAAAATATGACAAACAGTTAACTAATTAAACAACTAATTAAGATATGGATAGGCCGGATAGTATTAATAATATGGAAAAAAGTTGAAAAGTAATTTACATGTAATCTACATGTTAATATTATATTTTTTTAAGTATGGTCACGTGCAATTCTTGTGGATCCGGATATCGGATCCGGATGACATCTCTAGATTTGTTGATCAATGATCATGATAAGTTTACGAATTATTAAATGACCATATCAACTCTAATATTACTTCAAATCACTGTCAATTAAGAGTCCTCCAAGTTAAATACATTCAATTCAACAGATCTAGTGCATTAAATGAAATTAAATCTGAAGAAACAAAATCTAAAAGAATCAAGATCGAATTAAGAAAAATTCAATAAACAAAGCATGTAAAATAAATAAACATAACATCTAAATAGAATTAAAATAAAAAAAAAAGGAATCAAGGGTTTTAATACAATTAAATAATACAAGATTTTTCACATATTAATTACACCAGCAAGAATACCAGTTAAAGTACCTGTTTCAACATTAGCAACTAACTCAACATTTGTAATACCAGGAGCAGCAGTTGCATTTGATCCATATCCAGCAATACTAGTTGGGAAAATTGGTATATTTAATGAACCTTCTTCATTGGAAGTTAAAATCCCTGTTTTTGCAACTGTATTTGATAAAGTTAATGGAACAAAATCAATATAAACTGATTCACCATCACCAAATTTAAAAATTGATTGGAATAATTCACCATCACCAGATTTATAATTACCCATTTGTAATGTTTGATCTTCAATTAATAAATTAGTTTTTGTATAATGGAAAAAATAGCAATAGCCTAATGCATCAATTATTTCAAATTTACGTTCATCAGGTAAATTAAATATAAAATTATAATATGTTGATAAGACTTTATTCCAACCTTCACTATCATCTAAAATGTATTTATTTGCATATAATTGTAATGTATTATTATAATCTTGAATATATTGGTATGAATTTGAATTATCATTGATAAAATCATCAAATGATGTTTGATTACTATAATAATTTTGAATTAATGCATTAACAGCGCATGTAATTGCAACCTGAATATTTGATTCAATTGTACCAGTTTCCACTATATGATTACTTGTTATTGTATTAATATTGATGGTAATTTCTTTAGATAATGTAGTTGTAAATGCAGTTGTTGTTTTATTTGCAATTGATGAACTTGATGATGTTGTAGTAGAAGAAGCATAAATTCCCCCATAATAATCTTCACTAGTTGATGTAACAGCTGGAATATAAGAAATAACAAATGGATAATAAGTTGCAAAAACTTGTGGAGTTCCACTAGTAACAGTAACATCGTCTGTATTAATTCCAGTATTTGAAGAATTATCTGCACTTAAACAACTACTCTCAGCAATACAAAGAACAGTTTCTGAAGAATAAGATGAATAATAAATTTCTTTTGCATTTGCTAAAATTCTAGGTTTGAAATCAGATGGTAAATCGTCTAAATAAGTAGCAGCTTCTAAAAGTTCTATATTTTGTTCAAAAGCATTTTCTATACCAGCAGAATTATAAGAAATAAATTTACGTAAAGCATCAGCTATTGTTTGATTTGATAAACTTTGAGCCCAAATATCATAATAATGACCAAATTCTTCAATATCACTAATAATAGCAGAACCAACTGCTAATTGATATAATTGAGATTGAAAATCATTATTAACTGTTGCAGTAACTTGAGTGTTCCAAGAAGTATTTAAATTTGGTGTAACTGGTAAATTATCATTATAACCGGCACCATAATATTCAGCATAAAATGAAGTAATTGTTGATTGTAAAACTTTTTGTTTTGTTGAAGGTAAATAAGTATAATAACTTAACATTAATTGTCTCATTGAATAAGCTAAGAAATCATCTTGAAATCTTGATATAGTAATTGTACTCATAACAGTTGCTAATGAAGTATATTGATTATATAAATCAGTATTAAAATTAAGATATTGTTTTGAATGGCTTAATAAATCATAATAAACCGCTTCAATAGTGGCTATTCTAGCAGCAGCAGAATCATAAGAAGTTGAGGTATTCACTGTATCTGAGGTTGAAGAGAGTGTATCTTCAGAATATGAATAAGAATAGGCATCAGATTCATAATCATAATCAGTTTCATCATCATCATCATCTTCTTCTTCTTCTTCATAAGAATAAGAATAGGAGTAAGAGTAATCATCATCAGACTCATAAGAATAAGAATAGCTTGTTATAGTTTCATCAGACTCATAGCTTGTTATAGTAGGGGTAGCAGAAGTTGATAACTCAGTAGCAGAAACCATTTGGAATAAATGCCAAGTACATGTAAAAACATTAAAAGCCACAAACCTCATTCTTATATTTGATTTGATTTAAATACGTTATACCCTAGATGGTAGTCAAATACAAATACATCTTGAATACTCTGGATTACATGGTTTTTACATAGTTTAGCTTAACTGTTAAAGTGGGTTCATTTCATTTGTTTTTTGTGGGCGTATTGTATATTCAACCAGTGGTACTTTTTGAGTATGGTCACGTGCCTGTTTACGTCATCCCGGCCCTGATCAGGGCTCTTGAAATGATTAATCCGATCAGTTGATCCGAAGACCGAAGGTCATTTTCTATTTCTAAAATTTTTCTTTTGTGTGACTTTTAACTTGAGTTTTCACTTTACTTTAAAGGGGTCAAAGGAGATGACACAACTTCTAAAGGTTTCAAATCAAATAACTGAATTACATCAAGTATATATATATTATATTAGTGAAATCAAATACAGTAAATTCAAGTGATTCAATAAAGCCATCTGGAGTACATTGTAAATCTGAAGAAATAAACAAACACCCCAATCAGATAATCAACTCTTTAGATTAAATTCATGATATAAAAACAATTAATTAATTTGAAGTAAAGTAAAGTAAAAGATGATATATATATGTAAACTTTATTGTGAAAAGACGTGACTTTTCTATCTTGCTTTAATTTCGTGGCATTTTCGATTTCATCTTGTTCTACTTAAAATGACTTTTCCCCAGATTTTTGTGTTTTTCTATTCCTTTGATGCTTCTTTTTTCTTTCATTTCCCACAACAACTTGCAAGTTTTACACTATCACATCCATAACTACATTTACTTTTACAATCACATTTAAATTTACATTTTAACTATACTGTTTATACATTTGCTTATCTTAACAACTAATAGCAACACTAACACTAACACTTACAACAACAACAACAACATCAACAAACAAACTACATCTAATAACTCATATTAAATAACTAAAGAAATGAATTTAAAGCAATTAATCATATCTGTACTCTCATTATATTTATTCATTATTAATTCAAATGCTTTCCCAATAACTCAACAACTGCAAAATACATTATCTTATTATAATCAATTAAATAAAAAGCAATCTTGGTTTGATACAATTGCTTTAAAATCTCCTACTTTTGTTGGTAACTATCTAAAAACAATAAATAGTTTAAATTCTGATACTTCTACTTCTACTATTGCACCACCTGTTGTTATAACTGATGATATTTTATCAACTGTTTCAATCCCAAGAAATGATTTTAATAAATGGTTATTAATTCAAAAAGATATTGCTTTTAATGGTATTTTAAATAATATTGGTGGTTTTACTAATTCATTTTTAGATTCTGATAATGTTACTTTTGGTGCTGTTATTGCTTCACCTTCAAAAATTAATCCAAATTATTTTTATCAATGGACTAGAGATTCTGCAATTACAATTCAATCTTTAATTGAACAATTAGATGATTCAAATTTTATTATGAATTCAAATTTAAACTCAAATTTTAATTTAAATGATGTTATTGAAGCTTATATTTATAATTCATATAATTTACAAAGAATTAATAATCCTTCTGGTGATTTCAAATCTTTAGATGGTTTAGGTGAACCTAAATTTCATGCAAATTCAACTGTTTTCACTGAAAATTGGGGTAGGCCACAAAGAGATGGTCCAGGTTTAAGAGTTATTACAATTATTAATTATTTAAATTTATTAAAAAAATATAATAAAACAATTTCAAATCCAAATTTAAAAAATATTGATTTTATTTATAATGAAATTTTAAAACCTGATTTATTATATATTGTTAAGAATTGGTATAAAGTTGGTTTTGATTTATGGGAAGAAATTAATTCAATTCATTTATTTACAAGTTTAACTCAATTGAAAGCATTAAAATTAGGTTTAGAATTATCTCATGATTATAATGATAAAGATTTTTATAATACTTTAGTTAGAACTTTCAATGCTTTAAGATATTTTATTTTAACTGATTCTGGTTTCCAATCAATTTCATTACCTTATTTAATAGAAACTCCTTCATTATTATTAACTGGTGAAAGATCTGGTTTAGATATTGCATCAATTTTAGCTTCTTTAAGATCTCACGATATTGAAAATGAAGATGATACTTTAGATATACCATTTCCAATTGATGATGCTTCTGTTCTAAATACTTTAACTTCAATGATTAATGATATGAAATATAGATACCCAATTAATCATAATAGATTAGGTTTTGGTATTGGTTTTGCTTTAGGTAGATATCCAGAAGATATTTATGATGGTTATGGTACATCTGAAGGTAATCCTTGGTTTATTTCAACTGCAACTGCTAGTGAATTAATTTATAAATTAATTTATAATTTATATAATAGAGAAAAATCAATTGAAATTACAAAATATCAAGCATCTTTATTTCAATCAATTACAACTTTAAAAAATCTAGAATTAAATGAAAAAACAATTATACCATTCAATTCATCTGCATTTGAAACTGTTTCATCATCTTTATTTACTTATGCTGATACTTTCCTAGATATTATTAGAGAACATGTGGATAATGATGGTCATATGAGTGAACAATTTAATAAATATTCTGGTTATATGGAAGGTGCTGAAGATTTAACTTGGTCATATGGTTCATTTTGGAGTTCATTAAGATGGAGAAATAAAGCTTTACAAATTATGAATGATCATAAAGATGAACATGAAGGTGAAACTAAATCAAATACTTTTACTACTAATTTAATTAAGAATAATTATTTTAATTAGAGATTATAGAGAAATTAATTATAATTAAATCATTTTCCTTACTTTTCATTCACTTTGTTTGTTTGTATTATTATTATCTTTTTTTTTTATTTAGATATTACAATTTGATTATATTTTTATGTTACAATTATATTATACCCCCACATTTTTAAGATTTATATTTTTCATGAGTTCATTTTTTTTTCTTATCAGAGATACCCTTCATTTTTAACTTAGCTTTTATTTTTTTTTATTATGTTTCTTTCTTTAATATTTTTATGAGTTTCTTTTTTTTTACACAATACATTATCACACAATTACATTTAAAAGAGTAATAGTAACATTAATTAAAAGATATACAAAATTCTAACGTAAATAAAAGGATTAAAAAAATTATTTAAAGTACAGGCTATACATAAACAAAACGGAGAAGAGAAACTAGTAAAAATCGGAAGAAACCAGAAAACGTAAATATATAAGGAAAATCAAAGCAAAATATAATTATAATAAAAGGAAAAGCTATCTAGGGGATATCTAAGGAACATAAGAATAAAAGGAAAAAAAGGTGATTTGTAAAATAATACTAATAATAATAAAAGAAATAAAATAAAGATGAAAAAAAAAAAAAAAATAAGTTCATATAACATTACTTATAGTTTTCAAAGCTTTTGTTTTTGTTGGAGCAGGTGATAAAACAACAACATCAGATTTATTTTCATCATTCATTAAAGAAGGAGTTGATGATCTTGTACCATTTGCAGATGATGGTGATCTAACATCATCAAACATACCTCTAACTTTTGATGATGATCTTAATGCTTTTATAATTGAATCTTTACTTTTCAGTAATGATTTTAAATCTTCAATTTCACCATCTTTATCTTTTAATAATTGATTAACTGATGTTGGAATTTCTTGTTGTGGAGTTATTGGTGTTGTTGGTAATGATATTGTATTTGCAAATGTATTCATTAAACTTTGAGTATATAAACTTGGTGTAATTGATGATGTTGGTGCACTTTCTGTAACTAAAGGTGTATCTAAATGTAAAATTGATGGATTTTTAATACTATTTGGTTGAGTTTTATTATTTTCATTTAATGATTTTTCAAAAGTTAATGATTGTAATTGATTTTCTAAATGTGTAATATAAGATTTCATTTCATCTAATTTTGTTAATTGTTGTTTATTTGAATTTTCTAAATCCATTATAACTTCTTCAAATCTTGGATCACTTAATTGATATTGTAATTGTAATTGAATTAATTGTTGTAAACCATCATTATATAAAACAATTGAATTCATTGTACTTGTATCATTTAATCTTTTTAAATGTTCAACTTGTTCATTTAAAATTTTATTTTCAGCAGTTAATTCAGCATATTGAGAATTTTCATCATTTGGTCCTTGAATTGAAGTTTTTGGTATTAATAATAATGGACTTGTTGGTCTTGAATCATCTATACTATCAATAATTGACATTGGACGACTATCATTTATTAAAGTTTGTTTTGATAAATTAGTCTTTAAAGTTTCAATTTCCATTCTATTTTGTTCATTTTCATGTAATAATTGTGAAATATATTTATCTTTATCCATTAAACCAGAAACTTCAGTTTTTCTAACAGTAACAGTAATATTTTTAGCTCTTGAAGCAAATCTTAAAGTATTTGATGTTTCAGCTAATGTTATTGATGATAAATGAATTGTACATAATATTGCAACAATTGAATTACCTGATAAAGCAGGTTGTAATAATCTAGTTAATTTTGAATCTCTATATGGAATATGATTTGATGTACCTTGAGATAATTTTGAAATAACTGTTGATAAAGCTAATAAAGATTTATTAATAAATGAACCTTCTTTTCTTCTTTCTAAATGAGTAGTTGCTTTTTCAGAACCAGCTAAATCACAAAGTGATAAAGTTGATATTTTTTCTAAATCATTTTCTTTAATTGAAATTCTAATTAAAACAACAGCATGTGATCTTGATGATCTTGCATTAAAATCAGTACCACCAGTTTTTCTTATATGATCACCTTTTTTAATTGTTTCTAATAAATCATTTGCATTTGAAACATTAACTTCATGTAAACCATGAACTTTAACACCATAAATTGAATCCTCTCTAATTTTTAATTCTTCAACAGTTGAATTTGAAGTTAAATTAATCATTGATTTTTTTAATCTATTTGCAGATTCAGGATTTAATAAATCATATAATTTTTCATTATAAATTTCTAAATAAGAACATGAAACTTTAGCATTTATATTATTTTGTAATCTTTCAAATAATTGATCAATACATAGTTGAATTAATCCAGGTTCATCATCAGTACCTTGCATTGAATATGTTTTACCAGAACCAGTCATACCATATGCAAATATGGTACCATTATAACCTTCTAAACATTGATCAACAACAGGTTGAACAACATTTGAATAAACTTCTGAATTTTTAACAAATGGATCAAACACATTATCATAAGAATAATCACCCATATCAAAATTAGAAATGGTACCACTAACTGAATTGATAGTCCAAGCATTAGTATTACCTCCAGGTATTTTGTTATCTAATGGTCTTGGTCTAACAGCAACTTTAATTGTACCTGAATAACTTGAATTGTTAGAACAATTACCATTACCATTTAAACCTGGAGATAAACAAGACATAGAACTCCCAGGTCTACTGTAACCTTGTCTACTACCTGGTCTTGAACTCGATCTTGAAGAAGCAGGAGATCGTAAAGACATCTGAGAAGCTGGTCTCATTGGAGGAGCAAACATAGACATAGAAGACCTTGGTCTACTTGGAGGTATAGATGAAGAAGGGCCATAAAGATTTGAAGTACTGCTTGAGAATTGTTGTGATAGTCTTGGGTTTGAAGGGTTTGTTCTGATTCTTGAATTAGCAGACAGTTGTAAAGACCCTAGAGAAGAAGCTGGTCTTATTCTTGGGTTTGAAGATGGTTTAGGTGGTCTATTGCCCAAGGCAGAAGCTGATCTTGAAGGAGGATGACCATACTGGGACCGCGTTGGAGTGTAGCTGTTTCTATTGTTGTACATGATAATAGAGATGTATTTATCCTTCAAGGGCAAAAGTGACCTGTATAAACCCTGTGAATCCTGTGAATCCTGTGAATTCAATATTAGTATTTGGTCTTTTTTTTGTTCATTTTAAGGAGTGTTTACACATGGCCCAAAAGGGAATGCGAGCGGCTGGGTGCGGCGCTGTTTTGGGAGCAGATTTATTAGGGGTATACAGTATACAGCTATATACTGATCTTACTCAGACTACACAAGTGGCAGAGGTTGGATGCTATGTTTCTGATTAGAACATAGTCTCCAGATTGACTGATCTCTTCAAAATCAACATATCCCACTCCTGTAGAGCATCCTTTACTTAAGTTAAATGTACCACTAGTAACAAATCCAATTAAATTCTCTTTTGATGGACATTCTAATGATGATTGGGTATGGGTTTTAATCAATTGATTTAATTCAGTTTGAGGAATCTTATATATTCTAGCATTATCTTTGATATGTCCTTTATTAACACATGTGAATCTAATTGGTAAAATAGGTAATTGTAATTCAGAAATTGATTTAGTTGAATTATCTTTAATTTCAATGTTTGTTTTATTTTTATTTGTAGCTAATTTAATTGGAACTTGATTTATTTGAATATTTTTTGATTCATTTTCTTTATCAATTTCTTGAATATCTTTAATCATTTCAAAAACATCATTTTTATTATTAATTATTCTATCAAAATTTTCATTAAATTCACTACCTTTTCTAATATTACTTTGTTGTTGTTGTTCTTTTTCTGTTGTTTTTGGAATAATTCTTAATGAAATTCTTAACAATTGTAAATATCTCCAATCACAACCAAATGGTGAACCAACTTCACCTTTATGATTCTTACTAATAATTAATTTATCATATGTAATTCTTTTTGATTTTGGTTTTTTTAACCATTTTTTTTCAATTTCTTTTAATTTTATAATTGATTGAGTATAACCAACTGGTGTAAAAATTAAATCATTAAAATTTAATTCACCATTTTCAAAATTTAATTGATTTAATTGTTTTAATCCACAAATTTGAACATGTGAAACATGAACTAATTTAAACCAAAATGGCATAACCCAAAACCATGGAATTAATACTTCATATGATTGATCTTTAAATTTATTGATAATTATTGGTATAATTGAATCATTTTCATTATTAAGTGGTAATGGTTTATTACCAGGATTAAATCTTCTTTTCTTAGCTAATTGTTTTAAAGATAATTGATTTTTATAAGTTTCATTTCTTTTTTCAAAATTTAATAATTTATTAATTGAATTTGAATTTATACCTTTACCATTTTTTAAACCAATTATATTATTTAGTATATCATCATTATTTATATTTTTATTATTAGATTGAATTGGTTTATTAATTAATCTTGGATCATTAACATCAAATGAAAATTGTAAATTTGTTGGAATTGTTTTTAAATCATTTAAATTTTTAAAATTTCTCCAAAATTTATAAGTTTCATCAGGATTTTGATTATATAAAATTGATTGTAATGCATTTAATGATTTTGGACCTTGTAATTTAATTGATCCAATTGAATATTTACAATCATGTAATATAATATTTGAAAATGATTTAATTTCATTTAATAAATATTCAATTATTGAATCATAAATTGATGGATGAAATCTTAAAATACATTGTTGAATTGAATCTTCTTCATTGATATTCCAAAATATACTACCAAATCCTAATTGAATTTCATTAATTGAAATTAAACCTTCCCAAAAAGTACCTAACTTCATAAATTTCTTTTTAGTTGCTTGATTATTTGTTATTTTATTAATCAAATTAATTAAATTTTCATCATCTTTATTATAATTATTTAATATAATTGTATTAATATAACTTGTATCCCAAATTAAACAACCTTTTAATCTTGAAAATCTTGAAGTATTTCTAAAAGATTTTTGAGTTGGAGTATAAACCAAATTCCAATTAAATTGTTTGATCATTTTATTTCTTTTAACTTGCCAAATATGAGTTGGTAACCATTTAAATTTTAATTGTCTTGTATAATATTTTAATGAAGTTACTTTATGAATTTTAGATTTTGAATTAATTGAAGTATTATCATATGAACCTAAATAATTATTTAATTTTTTTAAAATTAAATTTTGTTTATTAGTTTCAATTGAAAAAAATGAATTATCAATTGGTTGTTTTGAATTTAATTCTTGTATTTTTAATTCACGTTTATTTTCAATTAATTTAATTTGATCTTTTAAAATTTTTAATTTTGATCTTAAATTGATTTTTTTATTTAATTCAATTGAATTTGGTAATTGATTATTTAATTTTAATCTTAAACCAAATTTTAATAATTTCATTTTTCTTTTTAAATTATATAAATTTCTACCTCTTAATTTTAATTTTTTATTTGGTTTACCTAATAAATCAACACCTTTAGTTGAAGTAGATGTACTACTTAA
>JAJLSG010000394.1:0-29364 GCA_030567495.1 Ambrosiozyma neoplatypodis | reverse complement strand
TTGTATTTCAATTTATAATCGGCTGATGTGTCCTCTTTATATTTTCCCCCTTTACCATCAGTCCTTCTTCTTTTTCATTAAGTATATTTTATCTAAAGAACGTATCGTTTACATCAAGAAACCGATCCAACGACATAAATATAATAACCAGAATCTGGACTTCAATATAGACAGACTCCCAATCTTATAATCTATTACACAGGAGTAATTCGTCACTGTGTCCGAGTGGTTAAGGAGCTGCCCTGCTAAGGCAGTGGGCTTTGCCTTCGCAGGTTCGAATCCTGTCTGTGACGATTTATTTTTACATTTTTGTTTTTGGTTTTCATATTCAATTGTTTGTGTTGATGAATCAATGATGATGTTAATTGTTAGTTGTTGATTTTTATTTTATTATTACTTGTGTAAGTGTTGATTGGAATTTTGTTATTTAAAGATGAATGGTTCGAAATTTGGTAGCTTACTCAATCACAAGTGCTACCTAAAAATACCTATACCTAACGTACTACTTTTTTTCTAATTCATTTAATTTATTTTAGTTTATACAATCAAATAATTTCTTTATAACAATTTAAATTTAACTTATAAAAAATGAGTGACGGTGAATGAAAGATAAGATAAGGGATATACTAAATTAAAAGATGAAACAATTAAATGAATAAACAAAAATAAATAAATACAAAATAAAATAAAAAAGTACTCCAAGCTATAGTATAAAACTAAATAAAATAAAAAATAATAAAAAAAAAATAAAAACCTAAAATGCTAAATAGATATATGATGATAGATATAACCAATAATAATAACAGTAGAAATAATAAAAAAAAGAGAAAATACAAGATGCATAAAAACAAAATAAAAACAAAAACAAAAAATAAAAACATGTACAATATCTGGTTGGGATTAAATTGAATTCAATTTAAATCATAGTAAACTTTATGTTGATTGATTAATTAATTCAAAATTATTTTTTTTTCTTTTCCTATTTTGTTCATCTCTCATTTGCCCAAATCTTTTGACAACTTGAACTAAATTCACCAAAAACATCATTTTTCCAATGATACATAATAATACTTAATTTATTTAAAACTTTAGTTAATTCTAAATTACAATTTTTTTCAACATTAATTGAAATAAAATGAACATCATCTAATAATGAATTAAAACATGGAGTTAATTTATCATTTAATTCTAAATGTAATTTAATAATTTCTTCATTAATTTCATTCATACTTAATTTTGAAATTGATTTTGAATGATGAATTAAATTAACTGAATTAATTGAAACTGATGATGATGTACCTGCAATTGCTGTATTCCATGATGATGTTGAATGATTATCAATATTATAATTCTTAATAAAATTATTTTCTTCAGTTTGATTATCAAATGAAACTAATGCTGGATCATGTAAATTTTGTTGTTGTAAAGTTGGTAATCTTGATCTTTTTGATCTTAAATCAGTTATAGCTTTACTTAATGATGGTGATTGAATATCTGATTGTGATAAAACTTCATTTAATCTAATTTCCGAAGATAATCTATCAATTATACTCTTTAATCTTGATTGTTTTCTTAATATTAAATCTTGTAAATAACTTAATTGTAACTCTTTCATTTTTCTAAATTGTAAAACTTGTAAAATTGAAATTAATGTTAATCTAATAATCATTAAAGGTTCTTTAATTTTAACTGTTATAGCTTGAGTTAAAAATTCAATATTTAAAAATGTTAAATCAATTTTATTACCAAATTTTTCAATTGTTTGATGTTGATTTTCCATAATTGAAAAAATATTAAAAAATGCTCCTAATTCAACTAATGAAATTCTATTTCTTTCAAAATCTTTAATTATTTGTTTAACTATATTTTCTAAATTTATAATTAATTTTAAAATTGATTTAATTTTAAATTCTAAAGGAACAAAAACTTTATTATTTAAATTTGAATTATATTTTTTAATTAAACCAACTGGTGGTAAAGGCAGATAAGAAATATAAGGATTTGGTTTAGTTGGATCTTTTGGTGAAGTTAATAAAATTGATTTAGCAGATAATAAAGTAAATGGAGGAGAATTTAAAATTGATGACCAATTTTTTTCACCTGGATCTAAAAATTTATTTAAAATATCAGATTTTCTAATTAAATCATCTAAAATCAATTCATTTAAAAAATATTCCAGCAGTCTGATTCTTCTTTCTATTATATTTGTATCACTTTTATAATTAAAAGGATTTTTAATCAGTTTACCTAATGAATGTTTTTCAGGAATTGGAGGAATAATTTTAGTTTGAAAAAATTTAATTAAAAAATTTCTTAATGAAGAAAAATCAGAATATCTTCTTAAAATAACAACATTTGAATCAGAAACTAATTGAATTTTATAAAAAACTGTTTTAATATTTTTAAAATCTCTAATTATTTCAAATCCATTAATTTTAATTTCATTTTCTTGATTATTTGTTGAACCAATATTTAAATCATTAGTTAATCTTAAGGATCTTCTATTTTGTAACAATGATAATGAAGGATTAACATATAATGTAGGTTGTTCAGAAATTGATAATTCAGTATATTCACCAGCATCACTATCATCATCAATACCTTCATCATTATCTTCAACAACTCCAATTTCTTTATTTTTTGGAATTTCATTATTATTATCATTATTAACTTGAGAATCTGAATATGAATTATCTTGAGCAATATGATGGATTGTACTTGTTGTATCAGATTCAATCATTGGCAATGGAGTTGATTGTTTTAAATTATTATGAGAATTTAAAGAAGGTACATAAGTATCAGAAGATGAACTACCATTTTGATTTAATAAAGCATCATTATTATTCGTATCATCGTGAGTATTTATTTGTGTTTTCTTATTAGTTAATAAACCTGAATAATCTAAACTTGTTTTTTTAATATTATCATTATCAGTTGATGATGGCGTAATAAAATTGTTAAATCCATTAGTATTAAAAGTTGGTGTAGATGTTGTTGTATAATTATTACTGAAGATATCTTGACTTGAAGTTAAAAAACCAGATTTAATATATTTATCTGTTGTTGTTGTTGTTGTTGATGATGTATTGTTATTAAATAAATTATCATTTGTGAAACCATTATTTGTATTGTTATTTGTTGTACTTGAAGCATTCAGGATTCCATTTGAATAAAAATGATTTGAACCAGCAAATGGATTATTATCCTGACTGAAATCATCAAAGTCTCCAAAATCCATGTTTCAAATTTCAACTCAATTGAATACTTTGATAAAACCACTAGAAATCTCTTATTTATTTGTGTGTTTACTTTTCTGTTATCATATTTAATGATGCCTCTGAATTTAATTTTGTTAGTGGCAACTTCGCGGTGCAGAGGTGTGTCGAGCACAACATTTAAGCTGTCGCAGTACTTAAGATAAGAGAGTTTAAATAGATTTAGAGATATGTAAAACAATATAATATAAAATCAAAAAGGAATAGAAAACACAACCCAGTAAAGCAATATAACAACAAATTAATCATGGACCACCAAATTCTCAAAAATAAGTAATTAATAAAAAAATTAAACAAAAAATGATCAAAAAAGATCATAAATATTATAACAACAAAATAAATGTACCTAAGATATTTAGATAGATAAATATAAGCAATAACAAACTGTCAAATAAATGGTAAGTAAAATAGGAGAGGAGAGGAAATAAAATAAAAGTAGAGCAAAATAATAAACAACAACAAACAACCGAGCCAAAATTATAAATGGTACATTGTGGAATAACATAACAAAACAAAACAATTAACAAAAGTAAATGAAAACAGGAGAAAGACAAAATAATATAATAGTAATATAGGGCAAAAAAAGGAAAAGGAAGATAAATGTTTCAAAAAAAATATTGTAGATTGAAAAAAAAAAGAGTACCAAGATTCTATTAAGTAATTTAAAATAAAAAAATGTTTAATTCAAAGTTAGTGTAAGAATAAAAACAATAATGTAAATAAAATCTTCCTTTTCTATAATAAATATCTATAGCATTTTAAATGTAAAAAAGGCTGGAAAGAGAATTAACATTTCATAAAAAAAAAGAATTTATAATTAATTAATCATTCAAAAAAAGAAAATCAAATTGTGCGGGAAATATAGTTTTCAAAAAGAGCAAGAGACATTAAAATAATAATAATAAATAAAGAATCATTAAATTATTTAGCAGCAATTGGAGGTTGTGGAGAAGAACCAATTCTCATACCAGTATGAGGATTAACAATTTCCAAAACTTTTCTAACTCTAGGGGTATGGGCTCTAGGAGTTGAAGGACTTTCCTTAGCAGCATTAGAAGAGTTAGAAGAAGTTGTTGAATATGAATCACTTGGAGTTAGAGGTGAGACTGGATGAACAGCTGCTGAAGAAGGTGAAGAATGTGGAGTAAAGACTGGAGCGGAATAAGCATTATACTTATTATTAGAAGTATTTGTAATAACATCAGGGCAAAATTCAATATCATCATCTAATTCAAAACCTTTTGAAGACATGAATCTTGCCCTATGAGTTGAATATAATGAAGAAACAGAACTTTGAGGAGAAGAAGATAACGCTAAAGATTGATAACTTGAAACAGAAGACGCTGATGAATTTGTACCAGCAGTCAAGCTTAAAGGGGCACCAATACCATTATTATTTGAATATTGTTGTTGTTGTTGTTGTTGTAATTGCAATTGTTGTTGATGTTGAATATTGCTGTTATACATATCGATTGGAGATGAAGTTCTTTGAATTTGTGAGTTTAACAGAGCTTGATAAGACATTGGGGAATTGGCGGAATTGTTATTATTAGAAGAAGCGGAAGCTAGTAAAGAGGCGAAATTGGTTGGTTGTTGTTGTAATTGTTGTTGTTGTAAATCGGTGTAGTTTGAGTAGTAAGACATTTTTTTAAGATATATAATTCAACAGTTTATAAATAAGTATAGAATAAAGTACTTTTTTTCTTTTTTGATTAATTTTAAAAGTGTAAATATGTAACAAATATGATTTGTAGAGTTTGTGTAGGATATATATGTATAAGGGAGGCTAAAGAGTAGTAGTTATAACAGGGTATAAGAAATAAGTTAGAGATAAATGTTCATTAAATGGTTGAAGGGATGCAGATGGGTTTGAAGATGGAAAGGAAGAGCAAGAGGATTAGATGGCTTGATTGAGAGAGTGATTAAAAGTGGATTTGTGAATTGTGTTTTTAAATTGAATTAATTAGTGACCACGCCGTGGCGCAGGGAGCAGCAGAGGCGGGAGCAGCCAATCAGAGGGGAGGGCGAGCGGGCGCAGTGCGGCGGGAGGGAGGCAGTGCGGAATTAAGGAATGCAGCGGGCTCGTAACCGCGAAATGTTGGGGGTCGGGTCAGGCGGGCCGATCGACGGGGGAGCAGCGTCGGCGGGATGTTGGGCGGGACACGACCTGAAACACGTACTGGAGGGAGAGGGAGGGAGAAGATGGGAACAGAAGGGAAACACGTCTTATTCTTAGCAACACACAACATCAGGGGTTCACAGAGTATAGAATTGGAAAGTTATACCTTCATATAATACAATTGACTATAGAATGTCTTCACAAAGAAGAGTCTTCAAGTCTTTATCCCTGATTCCAATTCACGAACCAACTTATTTTAACAATAATAATCATTTTACTCAAATCACTCCTATTCCAACTTCAACTAACAACTCTTCTCAGCTAGATCAAGAAGCTCAAACGCCAGCTGTTAATTATCCTCCTAATCAGCAGGAACAACAATATCATAACGATAAAATGACTACTAACAGTTGTTCTTTAGATGAAGATGATTTTATTTATAATTCACCAAATTCTAAAATGCCAATTAATGTTAATAATGATAACGTTGAAATTCAAGGTTCCCCTACATCTAAAAAATCTGTTTCAAGAAAGAAAACAATTAGTGAAATAGTTAAAGATTCATTTTCCAATGTTCATAATTCACCTTCATCTCTTCATCAACAATCAAAACTTCCTAAAATCGATGAAAATAATAATAATAAAAGAACTTCAACTGATTTGTTTGATTTAAATGCTGAATTACCTTCTTCATCTACAGGTGCTTTCAAAAAAAATCCTAAAACTTTATTTAATAAATCTAATTCTTCAACATCAAAAACAACAAAAAAGAAACCTGCTTCCAAATCAAAGCCTAAACCAAAATCAAAGAAATCTGTTGGTAGACAAAAAAAAAAAAATAGTACTAGTGTTATCAACAATCCAATGGAAACTAAAGATGGCAAAATAGGTAGAACCAAAACTAATTATAATTTTAAACAGCGTCTTACTAGATTTAAAGCTAAACAACTAGAACAAGAGAAATTACAAGAATTAGAGAATCAACAAAAAGAAGAAGAACAACAACAAGCTAAAGTTAATTCTAATAAGCCTGCGATTAAAAGAGGTAGAAAACGAAGAAATGCAAACGATGGTCATGAAGAATTAAGTCAATCATTTATCAACAATAAAAAATTCAAATTAGAAGAACAAGTTATAGAAGATGAATTAATTCAAGTTCCAGCTTCTGATTCAATTGAACCTATTAATAAAGCAATTACTAAACCAGAGCAACCATATAGTTTAAACGAAATTGTTGTTTCATCTTCTCAGTTACTGGCTAATAAGAATGATAATATTACTACAGTTATTGATCAAACTGAATTTTATTCTGATCCAGTTGATTATCAAGAAAATTCTGTTTTATTTAGTGATCCAAACTTACAACAACACCAACAACAGGAAAAACAAATATTTAGCAGTGATGCAGCTCATTCAATGCCTCCAAGTTCACCAGTTAGAAAGATTATTGTTAAAAAAGCTGAGATTCAATTATCTCCAATTGCCTTAAATCACAGAGAAGATGAAAAAGAAGAAGAGCCAGAAGAGCAAGAACCTCATAAGTCACTTAAATCAGCTGCTCCTCTTAAATCTCTAAAAATCCATGAACCTGTTAAAAGAAAAACTAAAATTTCCGAACCTGTTAAAAAGACCCCAATTGTTGCTTCAAATATTACCAAAAATAAACATTTACCTGCTGTTGATACTGAGAAAAGAGAAAAGAAATCAGCTACAAGTTCTGTTGAAGAAGTTAGAAAGAAGAAACCTTCACCACCTAAGCCTATTAAAAAGAAATCCAATTCAACTACTATAGCTAAATCAAATGTTCCTAATTCTGAAGTACAATCAAATGACGATGATGATGATAATAATGATATTTTACAAGGAATTAATGAAATTAGGAACTATATGTCTCAACAAGTTGATAATGTTTCAAATATGGTTATTGATAATAATTCAACTACTTTAAATCATGAAGCTGAAGAAACTCTTTTTAATCAAAATCAACAACAACAAAATAAATCATTATTATTAAATAATTATGAAACACCAAAATCAATGTTTGATGTACTTAGAATTATGTTAAATGATGTAACTAAAAGAACACAAATGGTTGATCAAGTAATTCAAAATAAACATTCTGAATTAAAATTAGAATTAGATAAAAAATTTCAAGATTTAAAGAATTTACATAATTTTAAAATGAATAAATATTTAAATTCAGCTAAAGATAATTTACAAAGTCTGATTTTAAGTGAAGATAATTTATTTGATGGTATTTCAAATAATAATTTTTCCAATTAAATGTTCTTTTATATCTATATTTTATTTTTAATTTGTTCTGTTCTAATACAGTAATACTATCATTTGCATCTTCTTGGTTTTTTGTTTTCTTAGTTCTCTTCTTTAACTCGTTTATTCACTTTGCTAATACTTTTTTATTTATTTTATACTATACCCTTATACCTATTCATCTTATTCCTTTGCTCTATATATTCCTTTCTATTGTATGATTATCTGTTTGCTTGAATTAACTAATAATTAATATGTGTGATGATAAATTAACTTAATTTCTAGCTAGGCGAAGTTAGCATCATTAAGTTTATTTGGTGAAATTATATAAGCCTTTAAAATACAGAAAATGATTCCTTGATTGAGATGTTTGCCATACTAAACTCTGCACTGAAGTTTCCAGTATCATCATCATGACTCAAAAATTGAGAATCAAAGTATAATTTGTAAGTAAACACTATAATTTCTCTCTAAGGTAGGCTTTAAATCATTTCATGGCCTTGATATTTTATTTTGAGCCTCACATCCATGAAACTCCTTTTTTCGCGATCGGGCCGAATTTTTAATTATATCCGGTCGTAAAACTCTTTATAAGGAGACAACCCTGCTCTTTTTCGATAAGAGGATTACTAACCAATTATACCTGAACTCTCTAGCTAGCTTACAATCACAGCTTATATATATCAAAACATGTCATACTCTGCCCCTTCAGGTCCTCCACCCAATCAAATCAAAAGTGCTCAATATGCATCTCCTAATGGTCCACCACCATCACAATCAAGAGGTATTTCAGATGATTATTCAGCACCTAGTGGTCCACCTCCTAATCAAAGAGGTTTCAATCAAAATACCCCTGTTTCAAATTATCAACAAAATGCTTATCAAGCTCCTCAACAAAATGCCTATCAAGCTCCTCCTCAATCAATGGCTTATCAATCTCAATCAAATCCAAATTTCAAACCTGCTCCTATCAGAGCCCAAACTACTTTGGCTTCAATTGATAGAGAAGAATATGCTAAATTATTACCTTATACTTATTTAACTATTAATGTTTTGCAAGCTCCTGAATTATTCAAAGAATATCTGAGATCAATTGGTAAGAAAAGAAAAGCTTTATTTGGTGGTAATAAAGAAGATAAAAATTTAGTTAAAGATTATACAAATAAAATTGTTTTTAGACCAAATTCATTAACTAAAAGATTTTATAATAATGATGAAGATTTATTGAATTTATTTTTAGAAGATAAATGTTTACCAAGAATCAGAAGATTAGCAAATAGATTTAATTTATTAGATAAAGAATATTTATTTTATGATTTATGTCAAATTTGTTTATTTGATATTTATTTTTATATTGATAATTCAGGTTCAATGAATTCAGGTTCAAGATTAGAACAATTACATTCATTTTTAAACTTATTCATTCAAGTTAATCCTTCAACTCAAGCATTAAGATTAAAAATTATGAATAATCATGAACAAATTGCTCAAGTTTGTAGAGTTAATCATGGAATTGATTTAGATAATATTTCAACTGAAGAGGAACTGGATTTAGTGTTCAAAGCAATGAGTATTTCTGGTGTTACTCCATTAGCTTCTAAATTATATGATTTAATCATTAAACCAGAAGTTTTAACTAAAAAATATTTAGTTAGACCAATTTTAATTGTTATGTTTACAGATGGTGCTCCATATAGAGACAATAAAACTTTGAAAAACGTTATATTTGAAACTCAAAAATATTTAGCAAGACACAAAATGCCTAAGAAATCAGTTTGTTATCAAATTGCTCAAATTGGTAATGATGGTTCAGCTGCTGATTATTTAGATTCGTTAGATAATGAACCATTACTTGGTGATGTTATTGATTGTACTTCTCCAATTGAAGTAGAATTAAGACAAATGACTAAGAAGAATAGAGAGTTGAGTAATGAAATGAATTATGTTAAGAAATTATTATTAGGTGCAATTGATATGACTTATGATTCAATGGATGAAACTTCTCATAAAGTTTATTAGAATCGTTTTAAGATATATTTTAATTTATGGTTGATGATTTTGTAATTCTTTTGGTAATTAGTGTTTTTTTTACTTTTGATTTGTTTTTATTTCTTTTATACTAGCTGTTAATTTAGTTATATTGTATAGTATAGTTTAATTGATTTTACGTATTATACAAGTTATAAATGTGGTTTCTAAGTTCTAATTATAACAATTAGCTATAACTTACGTTTCAGCCCAAAAGCCACTCAGATGCAGGTTATATGGCGCTTTGGCTTAATTTCACGTTTGGTCCCTGCAGCTGCATGCATTTCGAAAGGACCCTTTAATTTAATTCTTTTATAGGTTACGTACAAGCTCCTTATTATTACCAGATCATAAATTTGACTAACAACTATACCAATGAAAATCAGAGTAGAATAGCAAGAAAAAAAAGAAAGTTAATATCAAAATTTCGTGAGATGAAAGAGAATTATGACTATTCTGAAGATGCTGATGCTGAACTTAAAGATGATCTTGATGTTTTTTTGAACTATTTGGAGAGCAAGTAACCTTGAAACTATTTGTATTGTTGTTTAATAATTCATATTTCATTGTTTGTACTTTATTATTTGTACTTTATTATTTGTATTTTAATGCTTGCGTTTTATTATTGCATTTGTATTTGTGTGACTTATTATCATTATCATTAATTAATAGTTAAAGTTACCTGAAAGTATCCTTCCTGAAATTAATGATATAAAATCAATATGTTAAGAAGAAGAGTAACCTGAAACTGGGAAAAAAGAGGTCCCCCTGAAGTTGAAGTTTGCCAACGCCCGGTCTCTCTCTCTCTCTACATAAATCTATTATTATAAACTATGAGTAAAAATTGTTAAACCACTATATCAATTAAGGTATTCAGCAGTCAATAGAACAGATATATAAAATTAATAAAATATAGGAAGTTATTTAAGAAACTGAACGAATATATTAAAATTCAAAATTGACTTGAGTGGCCTAGTAAATAATGAAACCTGAACACTTAAATTGAGTTAATTTATAAATATTGATCAGGAGGTTTTATAATCAATATATAGGATAAGTGTACGTTTCTTAAATTTTAACTGGTAAAATCATCTGATCATTATGTCTTATCAAGCTCCTTCAATGCCACCAAATTATGATGAAAATCGTCAACGAGAACAAGCTCCTCCAGTTTATGAATCCATGCAAATGGGCAATGAATCAAAACAAAACTATAGCTCAATTGACCCAAAGGAATATGAAAAACTTTTACCTTATACATATTTAGGAATTAATTCAATTCAATGTCCTCCACTTGCTAGAGAATATTTAAAATCAATTAGTTCTAAGAAGAGGAAAGAAAGCAAATATAAACCTAAACTTTCTGCAATACTTTTAAGTAAACAAGATAGGGAATCAATTAAACAATTTAAATCAAAATTAATTATTAAAGATGATTCAAATACAAAAAGATTTTATAATACAGATCAAGATATCTTAAATAAATTAATTGAAAATGATTGTTTTTCAAAACTGAAAACATTAGCTAATAAATTTAGTTTATCAAATAAAGAATTCTTATTCTATGAATTATGTCAAGTGTGTTTATATGATATTTATTTCTACATTGATAATTCAGCTTCAATGCTAGATGGTGAAAGATTACCACAATTAAAGTCATTTTTAAGTTTATTTTTAGATGCTAATGTTTCATCACAACCATTAAGAGTTAGATTTATGAATTACAATAAGCAAATAGCTGAATCATTAAAATATTATAAAGTTGATGTTAATAATATTACAACACAAGAAGAATTAGATATAGTTTTCAAAGAGTTAACAGTTAATGGTGCAACTCCATTAGCTGAAAATTTATATGATTTGATTTTAAAACCTGAAATTATTGATAAACCATACTTAGTTAATCCAGTTTTAATTGTTATCTTTACAGATGGTTCACCTGTTGATGATAATAAAAATTTAGAAGATGTTATACCTCAATTACAAAAACATTTAAAATCTAAAGGATTACCAAAAAAATCAGTCTGTTACCAAATTGCTCAAATTGGTAATGATAAGTCAGCAGCTAATTATTTAGATTCATTAGATAATAATGGTAGAATTGGTGATGTTATTGATTGTACTTCCCCAATTGAAACAGAATTACAACAACTAGCTAAAGTGAATAAGGAATTGAGCAATGAAATGAACTATGTTAAAAAATTAATTTTAGGTGCAATTGATATCACTTATGATTCAATGGATGAGAAGAGTTCTGTGTTGACTTGAATTGAGCTATGTAGTAATATCGTTTTTTTTCTTATTTAATGTTTTTATTGTGTCAATTTGTGTGTACTGAACCTTTTTAATCTAAAGTTTTGAACTACAAGTATTTACCCTACTAACCAATGAACAGCCTTACAATCATGTGACTCCACTCTTTCTAGGTACAACATTATATCTGTCTCAGGGACTGGCCATCTCCTGGCCGTTACAGATTTATCATGGATTATTTAATAAGACTTTTATTTATATGACAAGTCCATATCTTATTTGTGTGTAGAGATAATCAATAAGATAGACCACGACAGATATTCTGTGGTACAAAAGTTCAAAATCAGGGGTTTTCTGATCACTTTTTGATTTTGAAAATTGTATGAAGGCTGTGCTATGAATCAATTTCTGAACTATAGCTTAATTGAGTCTCTGTTTAGTACCTCTTTTCTTCTAATATCTAGTTATATTCACTATATCATTTTCAAAATCCTTATTACTTGACGATAACTTAATGAAAGTTGTTTGATGATGGAAATGGATCAAAAACTTTAGATACAAGTCATACAACTAGCTATGGATTAATTCAATTCATTTCAATTTTATGAAATCACCGTGATCATTTATATTCACAATCTTAAACAAGAAAATGGAACAAACAAGTCATTTAACCGATTAATTTTTTAATAGTAAACAACTAACTATAACTTATTCAAAACACTTTCAACCCCAGTTTAATTGGTTAATTCAACAAGCAACTACAGATTAATGATAACATATATCAATTTTCATTTTAGTAAAACTATAGATAGACATTTAGGTTCATCCATCCTAATTAACCTTTATGTTCGAGTTAGTTTGAATGAATATTTGAAAGGTGAATCTTCAATTCTTTCATTAGTATTTTATGTTATCGCCGATATTTAAAAAAACAGTATTCACCTAGCTATATATTAATTTCCCACAAGTCTTTTAAGTTTTTTCTGGTTATCTTGCTTATACACAGTTTTAAAAATAGTCAGAGCTATGCTATATCTATAATTTAAGTGACCTATAATTATTATTCCCACTGGACTGACTGGAGGTTCAAAGTTATATACGAATCAGGCTTATAAGCACAAGCACTTCTTAAAACGGGCGCAGCGTGAAGGTGATGGATTGGATGATATTCATATACACACAACAATTAACACATACAAATTAAATTCCATTATATTCAAGTATTTAACTATTTAAAGAGATCCTGTTTTCCTATTGTGTCTT
This sequence comes from Ambrosiozyma neoplatypodis, assembly GCA_030567495.1. NCBI lineage: Eukaryota > Fungi > Ascomycota > Pichiomycetes > Pichiales > Pichiaceae > Ambrosiozyma > Ambrosiozyma neoplatypodis. Next base: position 16,155 of record JAJLSG010000394.1, on the reverse strand, counting down.
TTTTTTTTTGGTTTATTTTAGTTATTTTCCATAAAGTTCAAATTTCACTTAGTTTATTACTACAAACAAAAATTTCAAATTATCATCATGGGTGTATGTACTTTCATTTTCTACTTCACAATTCATTTCAACTACATGTATATTGATACAATATATATAGCAAAGATATAATTCAAAGCCAATTTTTTAACTCTATGAACTTATTTTACTAACAATCAATTGAATCATTATTATTAATTTTAAATAGTACCATCAACAACAATATTATAATGCTCCACCACCTCAAATGGTCTATGTTCAACAACCTCCAGCTCAAAGAAATAATGATTGCTGTTGTGGATTATGCAGTGGATACTGTGTGGGTTGTTGTGCCTGTTGTGCTTTAGATGCAATTTGTGATATACTTTGGTGTCCATGTAATTGTTTATGTTGTTGTTAGATCTGAACATATAAACTATCATCATGGATTTACAATATTATCAAAGCAATTGCTAATGTACCATTATTTACTTCAACTTGACTATAAAGAAATAAATCAAGTTTTGCTTTACATGTATTAATTACATGGATTATATCCATCATCTTTTCTCTTTTTTCAATTTTTTCCTATATGATCTCTCTCTATACCATTTTTGTTATATCAACTTCTGTTAATTCCATAATTTCTGTGTACTTTTAGTTTTATAATTTACTTCATTAAATATATTATTTTTCTCTTATGAATGGTAAAGTAATTCAGCTAGATCGACCACAACAAATACCCTGTCGCACCTCCCACATCCCTGCACCACTCTGAAACAGCCCACCGCCTCCCTCGCCACTGCGCTTGCACGACTCCCATTTCCAGCCAATGAGCGCAAAGCTGATTACGGTGTTTTCAGTGCACTGCGCCACATCGCAAAAAAAAACATCTTTTTGAACATTAACAGTTTTAGTTAGAAAACTTGAACCTTTTCAAGAAAGTCCTTCACCACACAAATCTTCCCAAGTATCATTTTCATATATATTAATAACAATGTTATCCAGATTTGCTTCTAGAAATATCAGAGGTTTAGGTATGTCCTCTTTCATTAGAACAGAATTGAATTACATGGACGTTTCTGATCAACTTATTCAACTTTAATTTCACTATAAAACTACAATCACAATTACGAATTATGAGCAACAAATTGAATCATGCAATTAGATCTAGTAATTCATTTAAATATATTTTAAATTATATTATTAAAACCAGGTTAATGTTTTTGAACTCTCAATATCAACTTTCAAACTACACCCTTACAAATTTACAGTAAAATTTTGTTTATGATAGAAAAAAATTAGAAATAACTTCAAATGGTCTAATATTATTATTAATTACACTTTTCACTATAACATAGACTCATTTAATCATTTAGTTATTCTAAATTCACCCATTGTATCATCTTTTCATCTCATTTTTTGTTCAAAATCAATTTCAGCCAATCAGAGCGTGATGAAAATAAATAGATCATTGAAGTGAAAATAGTTATCAGTAAAACGTTCAAACTAATTTCAATCAAAGAATTATTACTAACATATTATTATTATTAATCTTTATAGTTTCTCAATCTAGACTTTTGTCAACTACTCCAGTTGCTTTTAAATCTTCTTATGATAATCCAGATTTCTCCCATTACTTAAACAAAGGTAAATCTGATAATGATAAATCTAAAGCTTTCACCTATTTCATGGTTGGTTCTTATGGTTTATTATCTGCTGCTGGTGCCAAATCTACCGTTGAAGCTTTCTTAAGTACTATGTCTGCTTCTGCTGATGTTTTAGCTATGGCTAAAGTTGAAGTGAAGTTAAGTGCTATTCCAGAAGGTAAAAACGTTATTGTTAAATGGCAAGGTAAACCAGTCTTCATTAGACACAGAACTGCTGCTGAAGTTGAAGAAGCTAATGCTGTTGATATTTCCACTTTAAGAGATCCACAAAATGATGCTGATAGAGTTAAGAATCCAGAATGGTTAATCATGTTAGGTATCTGTACCCATTTAGGTTGTGTCCCAATTGGTGAAGCTGGTGATTTCGGTGGATGGTTCTGTCCTTGTCACGGTTCCCATTATGATATCTCTGGTAGAATTAGAAGAGGTCCAGCTCCATTAAACTTGGAAGTTCCAGAATATGACTTCTCTGATGAAGAAACCTTAGTTGTTGGTTAAGCAAACAATCTCATTCACATCCTCATCCTACCTCCATCCTATTATTTAATTATTTTTTCCTTGCTACCAATAGTTTTATTTATAATGATCAATGATGTTTTTATATTTAATTGTATAAAAGGTGATTTTTCTACCACTTACCCCTACAAACTCATCACACTACATACATATACACAATTCTCTCTGCACTTTTTCTCATCAATCGCATAGTGTTTAAAAAATATAGACTTTTTCTCTGTTTTCTTGAACATTATAATTTATTATTACTCTATATATATAGTTCTATTTCTATTTTATTCTTTTAAATTCTGTTATAATTTGTTAATCTCCAGTAAATTGAAATAAATCGAAATAAATCGAAATAATAACTCCGCGAGAGAGTAAGTTAAAATGTTATCTGTACGTACTACGTACCAATTGAACTTGAAATACCACATTAGTTTCTTCTAAAGCATTGAAACAACAGCATATATTCCATCAAGTTCAATACTGGATATATCATCGTCATTTCTGTTCAATTATGTCCATTCCATTAGAAACAACACGTCCCGTAACAGCGGGCACAACGATAACAGCAACATCAACTTCATCATGGAGACAATCATTAATTGAATCAGAAGAAAGTGCTAAGTTAGTACGTAGATTCAAAGACTTTAAAACTGTTGATTGGATTAATGAATCAATTAAAGAAAATCAAAAACATTATTATCAAATAAATCCAAATACATCAACAAATAATATTTCAAATCCACAACATCGTCCAAGTATTAGAAGTCGACCAATGAGTTTACAAAATATTCATAGTGATTTAGAAAGCCATGATTTAGATTATGAAGAATTAGAAATTGAAGATAATGCTGCTTTATCATTTTTTTATAAAAAATATAAATTTAAATATTGGAGAAGATTTATAGCTGATAGATTTAAAGTTTCTTTACAAAGTTGGGTTACATTAACTTTAATTGGTATTGTAATTGGTTTGATTGCAGCTTGTATAAATATTATAACAGAATGGTTAGGTGACTTCAAAACAGGTTATTGTTCAACTAATTTTTATTTAAATAAAGATTTTTGTTGTTTTGGTGAAAATGAAAAAACATGTACAGAATGGAAAACTTGGACTAATATTGGAATTTTCAAATATTTTGCATTTATTTTAATAAGTGTAGTTTTTGGATTCATTGCATCTATATTATGCTTATTTTATTCTCCAACTGCAGCTGGTTCAGGTATTTCTGAAGTTAAATGTATTGTTTCTGGTTTTATTTTACAAGATGGATTTTTAGGTTGGTGGACTTTATTAATTAAATCAATTGCTTTACCTTTAACTATTGCATCAGGATTAAATGTTGGTAAAGAAGGTCCATCAGTTCATTATGCTGCTTGTGTTGGTAATGTTATACCTAAATTTCTGAAAAGATTTGATAGATCATATGTTAATCAAAGTCAATTTTTAACTGCTGCTTCAGCTGCTGGTGTTGCAGTTGCATTTGCTTCACCAATTGGTGGTGTTTTATTTTCTTTAGAAGAAATTATTTCAAACTTTAAATTATCAACAATTTGGAAAAGTTATTATTGTGCTTTAGTTGCAACTGGTATTTTATCATCTGTTAATCCATTTAGAACAGGACAAATTGTTATGTTTGAAGTTAAATATGAATCAGATTGGAAATACTTTGAAATTCCATTTTTTATTATCTTGGGTATATTCGGTGGTGTTTATGGTATTTTAGTTTCTAAATTTAATATTAAAGCTGTTGCATTTAGACAAAAATATTTAAAAAATAAAGGTGTTAAAGAAGTTGTTATATTATGTTTATTTACTTCAATGATTGGGTATTTTAATGAATTTATTAGATTAGATATGACTGAAAGTATGGAAGTTTTATTTCATGAATGTGGAGGTGAATTTGATCATAATTTATGTGATACTAATAATTCATCATCTGATAAATTTAAATTTGTTATTAGTTTATTATATGCTACAATTTTAAGAATGTTTTTAGTTGTTATTTCATATGGTGCTAAGATTCCTTGTGGTATATTTGTTCCATCAATGGCAGCAGGTGCTACATTTGGTAGAGCAGTTGGATTAATTGCAGAAATGTTATTTCCATGTAGTGAAGGTTCAGATAATTGTATTATATCAGGTACTTATGCATTTTTAGGTGCAGCAGCAGCATTAAGTGGTATAACACATTTAACTTTAGCTGTTGTTATTATAATGTTTGAATTAACTGGTGCAACTAGATATATTGTTCCAACTATGATTGTTGTTGGAGTTACTAAAATTGTTAATGATAATTTTGGTAATGATTGTGGTGGTATTGCAGATCAAATGATTAAATTTAATGGATTACCATTTATTGATGTTAAAGAAGAACATGATTTTGAAAATTATAAAGTTGAAGATGCAATGACTGATACAATTGTAGCATTACCTTATGTTGGCTTAGTTTATAAAGATTTAGAGGAATTATTAGGTAATTCTAAATTTCAAGTTTTCCCAGTTATTCTTTCAGAAGATGAACCAATTGTTTTAGGATATATTGAAAGATCTGATTTAATTGGATATTTAAATAAATTAAAACGAGAATCACAAGGTGGAATAGATCTGACTAGAAATATTAGATTAATAACTGAAACTAAGATGTTTAGTTTAGTTGATAATCATATAGTACAACCTGGTATAACAACAGAAGAATCAAATGAATTATTATTAGAAGCAATTGTTAAATTTCAATTCTTTAGAGTTGCTGTGAATGCATCATTAAATTCAGTTCTACAAACGTTCATGAAATTGGGACCTAGAATGATGATTGCTGAAGATCAAGGGTTTTTAGCTGGAATGATATCTAGAAAAGATTTAATTAAATTTGAATTATTTTTACATCATTTAAATCATGGTAACATATTTGTTAGTGAAAAAGATTATGATATGTTCCAAAAGATTTGGCTGGTATTACAAGCATTAGATAACATTGTAGTGATAGCCAAAGAGAAGGTTCTATCGTTGGTTGGAAGAAACAGAAACAGAGGAGTTCTTGTGATAGACCAGGAAGAAAGTTGAAGTCGCTCTGTATCTTTTGTGGTTTTCTCTTGTGTATATTACTCTTTTAGGCTTACAGTTTTCCTTATACTTTCTTTGTAGATTATAATAGACAGTCCCAATGGAACAAGAAGTTATCATTCCCAATGTGAAGAACATCGTTCTTTGTTTCGATGGAACTGAAAACAACTTTAATAGACAACATCCAACAAATGTTCTTAAAATATACAAAATGCTTCAAAATGATCAACCTGAAGAACAAATTTGTTACTATCAACGTAATTAAAGACCCTATCTTATACATCCAGAAAGATAAATCATAATTATTACTAACCCTATATATTTGAATAGCTGGTATTGGAAACTCCATAACTATTGGATTAGGTGGTTCAAGTAGAAATATTATATCTACAGCACATCAACAAATTAAATCTAATTTTGATTCAGCTTTTGCATTTTCAGTTGATTATCATGTTATTCAAGCTTATACTTATTTGATGAACTATTATCATCCTGGTGATAGAATTTATTTTTTTGGTTTTAGTAGAGGTTCATTTATAGCTAGAATTTTAGTTGGTCTGATTGAAAAAATTGGTTTATTAAATAAAGGTTTAGAAGTTCTGGTTAATACAGCTTGGGAAATTTATCAAAAATGGGAAAGAGATGGTCAACCTTATGATGGCGTCAATAGAGCTAATTCAATTGCAAAAGAATTTAAAAAAACATTTTGTTTAAAAGAAGTTGATATTGAATTTTGTGGTCTTTGGGATTCTGTTAATTCATGTGGTATTATTAGAGATAGATTTTTTCCTTATACTTCATCTACTGGTAGTGTTAAGCATATTAGACATGCTGTTAGTATTAACGAACAAAGAGCTAAGTTTAAACAGAATTTATTTAATCCATATGTTTATAATGAAAACCCAATTCAAATTAATTCAAGTCTCAATAACATTGATAATAATTCAAATGAAACATCATCATTAATTGATGAAGTACAATCAGCATGCCCTTCAACTGTATCTTCAGATGCTTTAGAAGTTTGGTTTCCAGGTGATCATGCAGATGTTGGAGGAGGTTGGCCTATTGACTTATCTGGTCATTCATTATCTAATCTACCTTTGAGATGGATTTTATCATATGCAATTGAATTTGGAATTAAATTTAAAAAAAATGCTGTTCATGAGTTTGCAGATAAATTTACAAGAATAGACTCCTTATTATCATGTAATCATAATTGTTTATGTTTAATTAGACATCATCCTGTTCAACATAAATCAAACCCAAATTTTGTTTTAAGATTATATGAAGATATTATTGGTGAAAATGGTGTTGTTGATCAAACTTCTGATGATTCTTTATTTTGTAGCCCAAGCCATATGACTAATAAATTACCTGAAACCCCATCAAAAAAATCAGACTGCAGAGGTGATAATTCATTTTGGAGGGCTTTAGCTTGGTGTTTAATGGAAATACTACCAATTGGTTATTTTGGAAATACTTCACAGTGTGATGAATTTGAAAGAGTTTATACACCAAATTTTGCAAGATTAAGAAAAATGCCAAATAATTGTAAAATTCATTGGTCTGTTTTATGGAGGGCTAAATTTGTTGAAGATTTTAAATATTCTAATTTACCAGAAATTTATAAATTACTATTACTTAAAGCAAAAAGAACAAATATGTTATCATCATCAATAAAATATTCAGATGATGAAAATGAAGATGACGAAAATGAAGAAGAAGAAGAAATTAGTTCTCAAATTTCAATTGATAGTATTCAAGATAAATTAATTGATTATAAAAATGGTATTATCAATATTCAAGCAATTACATCAGATTTAAGATTGGAGGATATGAATTGGTATATTATTCCAGATGAATTATCTAAATGGTTAGAATTATATCCTGATATTTAAACAAGTTTTCAACTTTTTGTGTATTTATTTTATTTTACAACCAAACTATTGTACATATAGTACACATATCTACTTATTTAAATTAATCTCATTTGCTCATTTAATTATTTTTCTTAATTACTAAAATTTCTAACTTAATTTAAATAGATCGTATATCATAGGTTAAAAAACTAAAATTCTTAAAAGAAAGAGAGAAAGAGTAACTTAAAATTTTCGAAATCAAAAACAAGTTAAAGAAATAATTAGTAATTAAAAGTAATTAAACTTTTGTTTCCATTTTACAATCTAACATGATGTATAACAGTAAGAAAAAGAAGAAAAAGAAGAAAAATAAATTTTGCATACTCTGTGTTAGAAAGTTAAACAAATAAACAAAATAAGAAAGTATAAAAAAACATCCACTGAAAAGTAAGAATATAGGAATAATAATAATAATGAAAATAGAAAGCTAAAATATAAAAGACAAAAATCAAATGTAAAAAAAAAAAAGGGTAAGAAATAAGGTAAGGGGAATAAATCACACAAAAAAACTGAACAAATTGAACAAATTGAAATAGCTTATAAAAAGGATATTGAACACTTGAATTATTTTTTCTATAATAAAAACAAAATATAGACAAGCTCAATAAAACAAACGGTAATGGAAGACAAAGCAGCAAGGGAGAAATGTGAAAAAATGATTAAGCAGTGATAGATAGTTCATATAGATGGGTAAGTAAGTATAGTAAGAACATCAATGATAAGTTTAAATATAATATAATAGTAGTAATAATAATAATAAAACGAACAAAGAACAAAATAGAATATAAGAAGAAGTACCAAAGAAAAAAAAAATATAGGATAAAAAGAGTAAACTTCTAAAGGAAAAAGAATAAAAGAAAGCAAAAATAATAATAATAAAATTCATTTATTTAAAATAATTGAAACCAACAATTTACTAATCCAAATAGAGATTATCCATATCATATAATAATAATTAGAACTATAATTTAAACACTGTAAACCTAATTGTATAAAACGAATTTAGCTTTACCACTTGTAACAGCAACGGTACAACCATCGGTACCATCACCATTATAAGTACCATTTTCATAGACACAATCACCAGTAACTGTTGCATCATCATCGTAAGCAACGATTTTAACATTATAGTTAGCAGCATCTAAGTTATTTGGATTTGGAATAATTGAAATATAAGAAATACCACCAGTTGAACCAGCACCGAAATTTAATGGAGCCCAGTTACCAATAGTACCAGCTGAAGTACCCCAAATACAACCATCTTCCCATGAAACACCAGCGTTATTAACATAATATTGAGCAGAAGTCTTTTGACCTTGCCATGTGAAATAGGTATCTTGATCAACAACAGTTAAAATACTTTCACCACCGGCTTCAACAACAGTTGGAATATCCATGTTTTCAGTACCTGGGTAATCAGTTCTACAAATAGCGACGGAATCATCAATTTCAGAGACAACTCTAGCTGAATCAGTACCCCATTCACATAAGTAATCAGTATCAGTGTTAGATCTGTATAAGTAACCACCATCACAGTATAAACCACCAACAGAAACACCATTATCTGGTTGATCAGATGGATATTGAGTCTTAGACATACCTGGTTGACAAGCATAAGAACAATAAGTATCATCTTCACAAGAACCACCAGTGGAAGTATCAGATGGATGGTATAAACCAGAGTAACCACCAAATCCCAGATGGTCTAAAGCAATAACACCTTGTCCACCAGGGAAATCAGAACAAGCAACGGTACCATCAACAAATGCTTCAGTTGGGTCAGAGAAAGCATCTAAATCACCAGCAATATCGGTTGCGGATGAGTAAGTGTAAGTACCAGTAGCTGATGATTCATCTTCAGATGATGAAGCAGCAGATGAGGTAGTCTTAGCAGCTGAAGAAGATGAGGAAGTGGTAGTAGCTTCAGATGAAGAAGCTTCAGTTGAAGTTGAAGAAGATTCAGCAGCTGAAGTTGTTAAAGACAGAGATTCAACTGCAATAGTTGAAACAGATGATGAAGCAGCATCATTAACTAAGGTAACAGTTGGAACAACAGTTTGACCAGAACCATCAACAGTGACGGTAACGTAAACGTAATCATAAGCAATAGCTCTCTTGTGTTGATGATGTTTGTGATAAGATCTTTCAGTTGTAGTACAATCTTCTTCATCATCAGCAGCAGCAACGGCAGCTGGTTGAGCACGAGGAGCTGGTAAAGCAGAAACGCTGGTTAAAGCAGCGGCAATAGCGAAAATAGTAGAGTATTTCATTTCTTGAATTTAAATAAAGCTAAAAGATTTAAAGGATAGAAAGTTAGTTAATAAAGTTGTTTATTTTTTTGAATTTAAATTAATGAATGATTGATATATTTGAATAAATTAGTTTCAGTTGAATCGCAAAGGTTTCTTTTTGTAGATGTTGTTGAATGTTGTTGTTGTTTACTTTTTTTATTCAAACTTTTTTAAGGATAGTCTTAGGTGGGATAAGTTGAAGCTCTATTGTTCTTTTTTTTTGAAATGAGAGAATGATAATATTGGTCAGATAATTTGAAAGTATCAATTTTAATATATCAAGTTGATTTAACTAAATGAAAGAGAGAGAGGAAAAGACCTGAAATAGCATATCTAAATCTAAATTCCATTCCATCCCTAAAGGCGTTGCACAACAACAAACAAATTAAATACCAGCGCGTCCTCCTTACGTCAGCAAGAGCCGCTCGCGAGTTACCCGTCCCACACTCCTGGGCCAAGCGCACGCAGGCGCCCAATTAGGAAGGTGAGAGGATTAGCCACAACACAGCAAAAAAAGGGAGGAAACGCTGTTTCAGAAGAGGAAAACTGATGGATGGATGGCAAACAGTTAATGAAATGGTTGTTGTTTGTTGTTCTGATAATATAGTAGATATAATAAACTGAATGTAACGTGTAATCTGAAAAAAAAAAAGGAAAACAACCAAAATGAAGAGGATATTTTGCTGAAACTAATTGTATTCAAATAAGATTCAATCATGATGATAATAAAAAAGTAAAATAAAATAAATACATACCTGTTAAAGGAAACAAAGAAAAGACTTATTTGAATAGTGTAATGATATCTAGTGGAAAAAAAGTCTCTGTAGTAGTTATAAGGAATGACTGGGTATAAGTTTGAAATCTAAAGAAAGATAGGATAGACAAATATACCTGGAAGTAGTAGTTAAGAGTTAAGAGTTATAAGGAATGTAAGTAGTTGGAAAAAGAAAGACACTTTATTTGAAAAAGATAGTGTTGTTTCTGAGTTTTTGTAATTTAAGGATAAGTTGTGACTTTTAAGCTTGAAACTTGAAGAATGAAGAAAAAAAGTTGATCGTCTAAAAAAAGCTCAAACAGGATCTGTGTTTATTTATATAGAATTTTGGAATTGGGAGGAATTTCTTTTTTGTCTCCTTCGCGGTAGAGTGTTTGCATCTCGCGCAGGCAGGCAGGCAGCAGGGTACAGGCCGTTGTTTGCCGTTTTCAGAAGGACTTGCCCGGCAGGTGCTTGGGGACACACGCGGGTACGTGGTAAACTTTAAATCGATCTCCCGCCGTGTTATTGTTGATAAACTTGATATGGCCCGATCGATTCGATCATTTTTGCTGAGTTTCGGAATTTCTGCATGACAACCAAACACCAGAAGCTTTTACATTTTTTAAAGTTAATCTGGTTCCTAGCTACTTTAAACCAACTAATTACTTTTACCTTTATTATTTTATACTATATAGCTAGGTTTTATTATATACATGTATCAAAGGTCTGACTGACTGCACAAACCACTGACATACATGTAAAAAAATCTTTTTATGGAAATGCTTGAGAGAATTACGTATACCAGTGGATAGTACTGAATACCACCTTAATTCGCTTGGGAAATTAAAAACCCGTACGTACCTCATCCCTTTAGCTTTTTTTGTATAATTTAAGCACTTTATTTACAATTTTCAATTTTCAATTTTACATGATTAAATTCTTAATTATGTATCAATCATACAATTACAATCACGTCAAATTATATCAGGGTTGATTGACATATATAAGAAAGATTAAAGTAAAGAATTTGGTCAATTAAATGATTGATTGGATATTTGATTAAATTTATAATTTAATTTCTCTATAGCTGTATTCTGAGAAAACAAGCATAAAGAAATTGGTGAAATTTTGTTTGTGTTTAATCTTAAACATGCAATTAACCTAATATTTCTTCATTTCTTAACTCTTTGGCTATAATTGCAATTAGTTTTATCTAAGTTCACTAAAATTGAGCTATATTTACATTGATAACTCTTGATGATGATAAATCGGTTTCATGACAGTTAGTTATCTTCGATCATTAATCATCAAATAAGTTATAACTTATAAGTTATAACGTTTCTTATGAACGATGATTTGGTTTGGAAAACAATTTAAACCTGATTTCTGGTTTGTACTATATAAATATTTCTTTAAAAGTATATTTAATTCAATAAATTTGTGAAATATTTATTTATGAGATAAGAAATTTTAAAGAAATTGAAAGGGGTACATACAGATAGAACTGATTTATTAATTTTATTAAAGATCGAGCTCTTTCTTTTTTGTAAGGTTCGTGCCATCATGGTATTCGACGTAATTTATTTCTTTCGATTAGATTGTACCTGAATTTTTAACTACCAGTGCAGATATCAAAAAGTACCAGTGCAGTTTGTTTCCTGGGTCATCAGGTCCACAAACTTTGATACCAGATACATATGATGAGAAGCATAGCAAAATTTAAGTATAACAAGCTTAACTAAATCCAAAAAAATACACGATATATATCGAGTCCTAACTCCTAGTTAAGACTCCTACTCTGACTCTGCATATCCGGTATCGATATTATAATTTATAAGTTAAGACGACAATTAACCCTTCCTGATCAAATATATCTAGAATTTGCTTTATATTTAATTTAAAACATATTTCACGATTAAGTTAAAATGATTAATCAATTAAATATATTTGTAAAATTCCAATTTCTTACTATATACATGTAACATCATCCATCGATCCATCATATTTTTCAAAGGGGTGAAATGGTAAAAAAAGGGATATGAATGTTAAAAATTGAAATCGATGATCAATATATTCAAATTTCAACCATGCAATTGCATATATGCAATCAAATTAAATTTATATATATAAAAAAAAAATCGAAATATTATTATGATGCGCTGTACGTCGCCGCTGTATGGCGCACAAAACAAAGAGAATTGGATGTGCGGCGCACTGTAATTAAGCCCAATCTAGAATCCTTCCGTTTTAGGATATGTAATTAACCGCATCTATGGTGTCAAGATGTGCATTTCTAACGATAATTTATTCCGAGAATCCCTCTATTATGATTCAATGAATTTAAAAGCTACATGTAGCTAGAAAATGATTATGAAGAACAGCCTTTAATTATACCCCACTCAGCTCTTCCTAGCGCTTGATTATTGAACATCTACTGGAATGATGCTATTTCTTACATATAAGACTTTCAATCTTTCACCATGGATTTCTGTTTGGTTTCAATAAAATAAAGTGAAAATATGTTTTGTTGCTCTTCTTGGTTTTGGTTTTCTTTCTATTCACCCTATTGGGCATTTATTACTTCATTATTTGTTGGTTCTTGTTGTAAATTATGTTATCAATTTAAGGAAATAAAACTGATAGTAATTGGTAAAGTGTAATATATCATAATTAACAAATATTAATTACATAATGAAAACATAGAATATTTATTCTCCAATGAATAAGTACAAAAACAAATATAAAAAGTAAACAAGGGAATAAAAACTAAAGAAAACGAATCCAAATAGAAAGAAAAGTAACAACAGTTAAAAAATGGAAAGGAGAGAGGGTAAAGAAATATATAGGAGAAATAGAGGAAAAAAAGGAATTAAGAATCAAATTCAAATTTAAATGTCCTTGACTAATAACAAAATGAAAAAAAAAAAATCAGAAAAAGTACTGAAAACATGCAAATCAAAACTCTGGAACCAAGAAAATAATAATAGTAATATATAAAGAAATAAAACCTTAGACCAAAGATTGAAAGGACAGGATGTAAAAAATCAAATTAGAAGATATAATGCGAAGATTGAAATTGAGAAAAAGTAAAAGGGTGTAATTGTAATAATAATATTAAATTTGATTAGAAATTGGGTTACACCAAACCAAATCATAAGATTGTTGCTTTGCAGCCATTAGTAAATCAATTGCACGTTCTTCAGTACCACACTCTTCTGCAACTCGAGTATAAGCTTTCATTCTCATCTCCACTTTTTTTCTAGAGGTTTCAGCTCTTAAATAGCCATCTAAAGAATAATCTAATTGTAAATATTGACTTGCACTCCATCTGTTAGTTGCATTTTGTTTTTCAAGAGGAGTTAATGTTAAAGATTCAGCATTTTTATATTCCTTAAATCCTGGAATCAATTCATATATTATTCTTTCAAATTCAATAGATTCTTTTTTAATTAAATCTAATTTGTATTTTAAACCAATTTCACGTAATTTTCTACCACTTCTAATTGCTTTTAAAGCCATTGCTAATAAAATTTGTTGTCTCTCGTTTTCACTTTCAGACTTACTTTCATCACTTTCTTTTAAAAACAAACCAATTGCAGCTAAATCATTTAAAATATCAAAAAATCTAGTTGTTGTTTCAATACCATCATCAGTAAATGTAATTTTATTTGTAATATAGTTTCTATAAATTGATTCAAAATTAAATTTTGCTTTCAGTTCATGACAATTAATTAGGATTTCTTTAATGTTAATTTCTAATATTGAATAATCGATATCTTTAGCTAAAGTTCTTTTAACAGTTATGTAAAATTTAGCAGCATCAACTGAATTTAATAGAGCTTCCATTGATCTATCAAATGATATTTCATTTGGACCTGTAAGAAGTTTGGGAGTTTCATAAGACATTTAAATTATTTTAATTTTTATTAAACGAAGCAAACGAGTTGATATGATGGTTAGTCAAAGAGTGTGCTGATTTGTGGTGGGTATGATATAGGATAATCACGTAATATAAGATTGAGTCTGGTATAAGTAGGGTTTGTGGTCTTGTTTAAGTAGAAGTACCTGCGAGCTTCTTATTAACTATAGCTTAAAAAAAATGAAAGGGGGATAGCAGATCAATAAAAGTCGGATGTTGTAAATGAGAGAAGGAATTTTGTAATAATTACCGTAGTTAGAACAAATGATTGATGTAGTTCAATGATAAGGAGAGGATGAATTTGTAAGAAACCTGGAGCTTTCTTAAATGAAAGAGGTTGGATGGGAAGAGCACTTGATAAAACTGGGGCCCATTCATTTGGATAAGATTAGTATTTAATGTAGTCTGCTAGTTTCATTGTTGGTTTTTAAAATTTTGATCTAGTTTTCGAACTAACCCAAATTGAAAAAATGGCTATAGAGGGCTGGTTCTTATCCTGAGGCGGCTACACGTGTTTTGAAAGTACATGATTGGACAAAAAGAGTACTACATAACTTATGTCGCACCCATACAATTACATGCTTTAACTATTTCATTATTATAGTTATAATTTGCAATTATCAAATTTAATATAAGTTAGAAAGCTGAGGTATATAGATGTATTTGAAAGAAAATGCTTAATGAGCTTTAACAATTTGAATATTGTTTTTGGTTTTCCAATTAATAAATTCTTCTTGTTTACTATTTAATTCTTTTTCAATCATAGTTAAAGATCCTTCAAATGTTTTAACTTCACTTTCTAATTTCAATTTACCTTCACCAGCAGTCATTTCAACTAGTCCTTCTCCTAAATTTCTATAACATTTACGATCAGATGGGACTCCACTTAATGTTTTTGAAACAATTCTATATTCTTCTAATTGTTGTTGTAATTGAATTGAACTTGTACTTAGTTGTTCTATCGTTTGTTGATATCTATCATATTCTTGTTGTAATTCTAATTATAATTATAGGAACGTGTCAGAGTATATGGATGTTAGTATAATGATGGGGGTCTTAATTAAAGTAACTAAGCTATTTTATTTTCTCTTTCAAAATTCTTGAACTTTCTACCATATTCGATGATATAATGAGATGAAGTTTCATATTAATAAATTATGCACATACTTTGATTTTGAGACATTGTGAGATGTAATATAGGGATATGGTAATAATAGATGAAGAAGTGTGGATGTACCTTGCTGTTTTGCAAAGTCCAATTGATTCATTCGATCTTGATTATATTTTTCGCTCAACTGTTTGAGTGCGTGCGTCGCCCAAAATAGCTTCAGAAGTTCAGATACAGTAATTTTAGAATCATTAAGCATAAACTACACTCTTGATTTCTGTCTCTATATCTATTAATAAGATATACTTGAATACAAAGTAAACAAACGTGAAAATTAATACTAGAGCTGGAATGAAATAAAAAAATATAGATTTATTTGAAAAAATATAAAGCTTATATCATTCAAAAATCAGAATTTTAGACATCAAAGAAAAATTAATATAAGTATATATATTCAGCATTGGTAAGAAGAATGTATATTAAAAATAGCATAACAGAATGGTATAGAAAGTTAAAAACAAAGTTGAATATCCATTAGATTATAATTAGAAATTTTCTTCATGATTAACTATTTAAAACTATTATTTAACATTTCCATGAAGTACTTTTAATGATAACTATTAAATAATTTTTTAGGATAAACTTATGATAAGTAAATATTTGTTTACCACTAAGACAATATATTGAAATGACCAATAAACTGATTTCTTTATAATATTAAAACCAACTTTGAAACTTCAACCATTGAATAAAAAAAGTGAACGAAGAGGCATAATATAAACACTGTAATGAATTCATTTGAGTAAACTATAAATTAAAGTATAATTAAATATTCAAAGAATGAAGGTGTATGTAATATATTGTAGTGAAAACTGGAAACTAATTGTGGTTATTAATTATCAAAA
>JAJLSG010000393.1:0-29767 GCA_030567495.1 Ambrosiozyma neoplatypodis | reverse complement strand
AATTAAACTATACTACTACATGTATAGGTAAAAATTATAAGCATTAATCTATCACATATGAATTGAATCAATTGATCGATTAATTTGATTTTTTTAATTGTATGTTAATGTTGTACAACTACAAGTATATAGGCAGCCTATATCTGCTATATTTTTCAATTTAATTAATTATAAATTAAAAAAAAAAAGTTATATAATTAATTTCGATCCCCATGAATTAATTTCTAATTCTAATTTCTAAAGCAATTCAATTTGGGTCACATATAAAACTTACCCCTTTACAAAATTTAAATTTAAGCACAGTCGAGTATAATTTCGATCCCTATAGCTTAATTATATTTCTCTTATACATCCTATAATATATACAGTACACACTCGTATCGAACTGTAATTAAGTAGTTATAATGTACATGTAATTTAACAGTAATTATGATTAAAGTGAAGTGGGTATCTATTGCATTAATTCATCATAATTGAATCATCTTATATATTAAAGTACGCACATATATACTACAAGAAAAAAAAAAGGATTAACTATAAAGTTATAAACCTATATTAAACTAACCTATAATTATTATAGTAATCTATAACAGTTTAAACGGTCAATTATAATTATTAATTGATCGATCAAAATCACTTATTCAATTGCCAAATGTAGTTAACTATTTTTGAATTAATCTGATTAATTACAACTAAAGTTAATCCCCACAATATTACTACATCTCACATATTCATTCCAATATTGATTATACACTTAACTAAACATCGATCTATATATATATCGATTAATTGATTATAAGTATTAAATTGATTAACTAAATTAATTTAACAGTTAAGAAGAATTAATATTAAATTAATATATATTAATTGGATCAGATGTATATACGTGTGCATGTAAATTATATACATGTAATTGATTTAAACGTATTTTATGCATGCATATACCATATGCAGCTAGATCTAGGCTAAACATATATCTTTCAATCAAATCTCCATATATATTTCCATAATTATATTACACTACATATAGCTAGCTGTGATTTACGTATGATGTCAACGTACCACACAACAAAAAAAAAAGTAGAATTATCTGATCAAGTTAAATCAAAAATCTCAAAATCAATCATTTTCAAAATATAAAATAACACAATATTTTAACTACATTACACTTAGTACGTTGTAATGATCATTAATAGGAGTCCTATAAATTATAACCTCCACTATATGACCAGAAAATTGGCAGAAATACAGTGCATGCATATATGTACTTTAATTGAAAAAAAGAACACTTATAATTACAATTATAAGAATGGAATGGAATGGATCGATTGATGATTTGGATAGAAGGGAGAAAAAGAAGAACTACATGTCCGCCTTCAATCGTCCTTCATTTTTTTAAGTTTTCTTATAATTAAATTAAGTTAAAATTCAATTTTCAATATATTTTAGTTAATTAATTTGATTTTTCATAAATTATATATAGATCAAAAAAGGTGGTTGTAATCTTGTTGATGATATATCAGTTCTTAAATTAATTATTATCGATCAAGGAATGCTCCCATAATCTTTACACAAGTTAAGTTAAATCAAAATCAAGTATATAGCTTAATCATGCATGTAGTTTTTTAAAAAAATTGAAATATATTATAAATGAGAAGAAAAGAAAGAAACAAAAAAATAACAGGAGAAAAAAAAGGGAGTAAAACACAAATAGTATATAAAGTATGATAATAAAGGTAAACAACAACAAAATAAAGAGAGATGATTGAGTAAGTAAAAGTTAAAAATGTTCATCAAAATAATAAAAGTTTTTTTTTTTTTTTTTTTTAATTTTCTTTTTTTTTAATAAAATAAAAAAGGTAAAACAAAACAACAACAAATAACAAGAAACAAAAAAAAAATAACAGAGTGTCTGGGATAAGGTAGGTAAGTAAGTAAGTAAAAACAACAACAGAAAAAAAATAGAGAAGAAAGTGTGTAAACTATAGACAATTTCAGAACAGCAACAACAATTGTAACAAAAAAAAAATGCATCAAGCATCATCAAGTATAAAAGAACATCAATTAATAAAAAAAGTAAAATCAATTCACTTTTGTATATAATTAAAATTAAAATTAAAATATTTTTTCTTCAAAAAAATCTAGTTAATTAATCAATTAATTAATTAATTAATCATGTAAATTTTCTTTAACAATAACAAAACTTTTTAATAATTTATTTCTAGCACCAACAGTACCAACACCTAAATCTAATAATTGTTCATCATTTAATTCAATCATATCTTTCCAATTTAAATGTTTTAAATTTTCTGTATATTTATGTAATCTTAAAGTTTTTAACCATGATGGTATATCATTTAATAAATTAATTGATGAAATATCTTTTGGCATTGGAGATTTTGATAATAATGGTGTATTACTATGTTGAATTGATAATTGATGTAGAGAATTTGATGAACTTGAATTATGAACCATATTTGATTTTTTAGTTGGAATTGGTTGAAGTATATTATTATTAATATTATTAATATTATTATTGTTGTTATTAATTCCATTAATACTAATATTAATATTATGTCCATCAGGTAATTGTAATTGTTGTTTTGTTAATTGATTTAAATTACCATGACTATGACTATGATTATGGATTTGTCTATTAACTGGAGGTAAAGAAGTTGATTGATTATTAAATTGCCTACTATTATTCAATTGATGTAATCTACTAGCATGTCTACCTCTTTCAAAATGAGGAGATTGTTGTAATTGATTTGGATCTTTTCTATTATTATCTAATCTATATCTATTTGTAATTGTAGTTAAAGAATGATTTAATTTGATTGCATTTTGACCAGCAAAATCGGTTGGATTATTATTATTATTATTATTATTATTAATGTTATTAATGTTATTAATGCTATTAATGCTATTAATGTTATTATTTGGAGTTGTT
Organism: Ambrosiozyma neoplatypodis; assembly: GCA_030567495.1. Lineage (NCBI taxonomy): Eukaryota > Fungi > Ascomycota > Pichiomycetes > Pichiales > Pichiaceae > Ambrosiozyma > Ambrosiozyma neoplatypodis. Next base: position 26,817 of record JAJLSG010000393.1, on the reverse strand, counting down.
GGAGTTATTGGATTATTATTATTATTATTTAAATCAATTTCAGCAGAAAAAGCACGATTTAAAGGTTGAGATTGTAATGAACTATTAAAATAAGGAGTGACCGGAGATGGATTACCTAAATTTGAAAAACCAAATTCATTATAAATTGGGCCAGCAGATCTTGGTCTTTGAATTGGATCCATTAAATTATTACCGAAATGAAATCTTGGTGGAGCAGCAATTGGAGCTAAAGGTTCATTATTTGGTATTGGAGATAATTGATCATTTAAAAATTGATCCAAAGTATTTGGTTCATTATTTAAAGCAACTAATGGAGAAACAGGTCTAACATGAGTTTGATAAATATTTGAAGATGAAACAGCTGGTGAAAATAGCAAACAATCATCTTGATTATTTTTAATAATTTCTAAATTATTAATTTTTGATTTTAAATAATTTAAAACTTCAGAATTTAAATTTGTTAAAAAAATATCCATTGTTGTTTTTTGTTCTTCAATATTTAAATTTTTAATCCAATTTGTAAAAGTTTTTAAATCATTTGTAAAATTTTCTAAAACAAATTCAGTTTTAGGTTCAAAAGCAGGAATATCATTGAATAATAAATCACCATTTGGATTGTTACTTGAAGCTAATAAAGGTGAAGAAATTGATTGTTGATTGTTATTATTAATAAAAGGAGAATTCGGTCTTGGAGATAATATTGAATTAATTGGAGGTATACTTTGAGTTGTAATTGAAGGTTCAAAAGCATACCTTGAAGCAGGTGGAGATAATAAAGCCATTGAAGATTGAGAAGGAGTAGGAGAGTTTAATAATTGATTTGATGAATTAGAATTTGAATTAGAATTTGTGTTGTCCATGATAGGGCAAAATTGAAAAGAATAAAAATATAGGTGTTAATTACCAGAGAAAAAAAGAAAGGAGAGATGAATTTAGAATTATGGGAATTGTTGGAACAAATGGAGGATCAAGGAGGTAATAACAGGGTGTCAATAAGTCTGAGTCAATTGAAAGAATTGAAGGAAATCTATAGGATATTCTAGCAAAAACAGGGATGGGAACAGGGAATAACAAACCAATTGAACTGAATGGACTGAAAGAAGTTGAGCTGAGTTGGATCGGACGTGTTACGTAAGCTGGAGGAATTGGGTGGCGCACGCCGGAGAGGTGTGAGAGAGAAGAGGTATACGTTTATGGTGATGGTATGGTGGTGGAACAGTCTGAACAGTCTGAACAGGCCAATTAAGCAGTGTAATCATGTCCAACCAATCAGGTATAACAGCTACCCCAGAACTAATCCATTCCTTCAAAGACTTTGTCTCTTCTCAAGCAAAAGCTCTATTTATTTCAATTCAAAATGAACAATTGGTTTCAAATCAATCAATTAAAGGATCAAATGATTTAAATTCAGATTTAATTGAAATTCAATCATATTTAACTGATACAAATGTAACTTATTTAATAGTTAAAGCCATCGATTCAACTCAATATTATTTCATTAGTTATGTTCCTGATAATGCAAAAGTTAGAGATAAAATGTTATATGCATCATCAAAAAATACTTTATTACGTGAATTAGGTTTAGAATATTTTAAATTAATTTTATTTATAACTGATAAAGATGAATTTGAATTAAATGAATGGAATAAATTAATTGATTCTGAAAATGCTGAAAAACCATTGACTGAATCAGAACAAGAATTATTAAAAGTTAAAGAATTAGAAATTACTGAATTATCTTCATCAAATAAAAGAAGAGGTTTAGTTAATATAAATAAATCATCAAATGGTTTACTTAAATTTAAAATCATTGATGAAAAACTATTATCATTATTATCAAATCCATTAATTCCAAATCAATTAAATACAATCTCAATTGATTCTAAAAATGAATCATTTTATTTAAATTCAACAAAAATTTTAAATTCAATTAATGAAATTCAATCAAATTTATTAATTAATGAACCTAATTTTAATATAATTAATTATAATAATTCCAATTATTTTATTTATTCTTGTCCATCAGGTTCAAAAGTTAAATCAAGAATGGAATATGCTTCAAATAAACAAAGTTTAATTAATGAATTTAATAATCAAAATATTCAATTTAAAAAAGTTATTGAAATTGGAGATTCTGATGAAATTGAATTATCTATATTTAATGATCAAATTGATCAAACTACAAATACTACTACTAAAGAATCTAATAATAGTTCTTTGAAATTCAATAAACCAAAAGGTCCAAGACGTAGATAGAGAGATAACTATGATTTTATATATCTTAAATAAAATATACTATTGATTTTTTTTTTTATATATTGTGATATTGTGATTTGTAGTTATATGTATGAGAAAATATAAGTAAAGGTATGGGAATCATAAAAAAATAGTTCAATACATTAAATTAATCAATAAAAATAAAATGTATTTATATAAAGAACTCAAATAAAAGAGAAAAAATAATGAAATGTGGGTAGGGAATCAAAAAAGAATAAAATATAAATACTAAAATTCATAAAAAATGTAAAATAAGGAGAATATACTAAAAAAAACATAAGACAATGAACCAATATAAAAATATGATATGGAGAAAGAGAGAGAGAGAGAGGGAGAGGGGAAAGAGAAAATAACTTGAAAAATTTAAAAGTATAATAAAAATAATAATAATAATAAAATAATAATCCATAAAAAAAAGAATGACGAATAAGAAGGGGTAGAAGAATAACAAAAAAATAAACATAATAAAAGATCTCAGAATAAATATCAAATCTCTAGAAATAATCAAAAGCAAAAAAAGAACATATGCAAAAATAATAATTATAATAATAATAATAGTAATAAAAAAAAAATAATAAAAAGAAATCAATTCAAGAATGCAAAAAAATAAAAGGATAAAATACAAAATCAACAAAATTCAAGTTAATCAAATAATAATAAAAACTAAATCTAAAAGTTTATAAGAATTTAAAAGCTAAGAATGATTAATCATACGAAAATAATGAAAAATATCTTGCTTTCATCTATTTAATTAACCAAACACACAGAATCAATCAAATGAATAAACAAACAAACATAAACATGCACCAAAGAAAACAAACAAAAATGAATGAATTGTAACAAACAGAAAAATAGATATAAATGAACTTGAAACTACTACTGACGTGGTTTCAGATTTTGATTTAAAAGTTGTTGACGATTTTGATTATTAATTGATCTTGGATCAGTAACAATTTGAAAAACCGATTGAGTTGGTTGAGGTTGTGGTAATGGTTGAGATAATGGTAACTGATTTTGAGTATTTGGTGATGAATTATTTGATGCAGTTCTATTCATTAAATGACTACCTGATTTTTGAAATGTATTATTAAATGTAACAATTGGCATTGTTTTTGATTTAGTTAATGCTTTTGTTGATTTAATTAATTGTGGTTGTCTTTTATTAATTTTTGATGAATTAGTATCTATTATTGTATTTGGTTTTAAACCAATTTTTTTATTTTTTTTATTTGAATTTGATGAATAATGTGATGTTAAAGTTTTCATATCAGTAAAAATGATTTGAAATCTATTATTATTATTATTATTATTATTATTATTTCTAGGTCTATTATTAGCAGTGTTGGTAGTCGATGATAATAAAGCTCTATTAAAATTAGATAAAGGTCTTGAAATTGGTTTTTGATCATTAAATATACCAATTGCAGGTTCTAATGAAGAATTTGATTTAATTAATTTACAAGGAGCTTTAGTTGTTTTAATTGGTTGCATTTTATTTATTGGAGTTGGGGACATTTCAATTGAAGTTTTAGTTTGTTGTTGAATTTGATCTTTTTGAGCAGATTCAGCAATAATTGTTGATGGTGAAGATTGTGGTTGAGGTTGTCTCATTGGAGTTTTATAAACATTTGAAGGAATTAAAGTTTTCTTGGGTATGTTATTATTAGAAGTTTTTGTTTCATAATTATTTAAATTAACAGTACTTAAAACAGATGGTGTATAACCTGTATTTGTAAAAGAACGTCTTTTTATTTTTGGAGTTGTTAAATCAGGAGTTTTAAAATATTTATTTAACATTTTTTGAGTTGAAGGAGTACCAAAACTATCAAATAATAAAGGATCATTTTCTTTTTCTGTAGTGGTATCACCACCAGTTGCCAGTACATTCATCAGTTCAGAATTAATATTTGGAGTTGTTTCAATAAAATCAGAAAATCTAAAAGATTTATCAGCAGTTGGAGTTCTTAAATAAAAATCTATTTGTTGTTTTTGTTGATTATTTTGATTATTTTGATTATTTTGAATATTTTGTTGTTGAATAACTTTATTGGTTATAATTGTTGATTGTAAAGATTGAATTTGTTGTTGTTGATAATAACTATTAAATTTTTGAGGAGAAGAATTTAAATTTAAATTTGGAATTAAAGATAATTGTTGTTGTAAATTTTGATGTTGGTGTAATTGAGATTGAGTCATTTTAGTTTGAGCTAAAGGACTATTTGTAATGAAAGAATTATTTGGATTATTAGTATTAGCATTAGTATTGTTATTATTTGATTTTGAAGTTGAATTTTGAATTTGATTTTGATTTGCTAAAACTTTATCAATAAATGGGGTCCAACCAGTTTCAGTTGGATTTGATTGTAATTGTTGATTTCTTGAATTAATGACATTTTCATCGTTGATGAGATCATCAAACATTTTAGATGGAGAAGAGCTAAGGTTAAAGAATTTATCTCTATGGGAAGACATTTTAAAGTAGTTTGTGATTTGTTGTTGTTGTTGTTGTTAAATATGAGTTGAGGGGCAATGAGAGGGCAGAAAGTAAACTATGGAATGTAAGTGTGAATATAGCAATGGAGCAGAGTGAATAGATAGCTATAGGTATGAGCCTTAGTGGGAGTGAAAGTAGTTGTTTACGGGTTAGAAGAAGGAAAGGGGGAAAAAGGGAAAAACATGTTTTGTTTGTTTGTTTACTTTTTCAGAATTTCATTTTGCGAGAGCGAGAGCGAGAAGAAAATTTGAGAAATTTAAATTAATTGTGGTGAAAGCGCGTTTGAAACACTCACAATATTAATGAGACAGCGATGGACGTATTCTATTATTTACTGGTGTATTATGAATTTATGATAATTTAATTGATTGAGCTCATCCAATTCCAATTAATTATATACATGTATTCTCTTTAGAAATAACACTGTTAATTGCTTAAGGATCCAATTAATAAATACATCATTTGATTCAATTGATTCAATTCTAAGACTTTAATTTAACGTTGAAACGTACTTACTCTTATAACTTAATCATGAATGATTCTGATTTATTCATATACATGTATATGATCAATTGAATTTTTTTAAACAAATTATAATCAATCGGCTAGTTTATACATGCAACAATGAAACTGAATCTCAGATTCTTATAGTTATCTCTGTTAGTTAGCTAGATATGAATTAACTGGATGGCCGGTTCAATGTTATAATTCTAAATTAAGCTGGCTGGTATAAGTTTGACAATATTAAGTTGATTATATGTCAACTACATATATGGGAAACTAAATAGCCTTAATTGATCGATATTAAGAAAGTGAAAGAAATAAACACTTCTATAATTTGCAACTAGCTAACAAGAAAAGAAAAGACAGCTATCAACAACAGCTATAGCTCTCTTCATCAACCTCTAACCACCCTCTGCAAGTCTGTAAGCCTGTAAGCCCACTAAATCCCCTTAATCCCTTAATCCCCTCTCCTGTGGCGGTGCCCAACCAGCCACTGTGGCACAGCAATACAACCACTTTTTAAAAATTAAAAATCTCTTTTTTTTTTCCTCTTTTCCTCCCTTTTTTTCCCTTTTTTCTTTCCCCTTTATTCAATTATATTACCCTCTTCTATCTTTATATAATTTCATATATATATACTACTAGCTTCTAATTCAACTCTTCATTTATTTATCTTATCCAAGTTTCTCATCTAGAAAAAAAACAAACAACCAAATTTAAGAGAGAAAAAAAGAAAAAAAAAGAAAAGAGAAGAAATTCAATTCCAAAAAAATTCAATTAACAACAATTTATTCAACTATCCTATATCATCATTTATAGATATATATTTCAATTTATCAATTTATTAATAAATCAATCATCAATCATCAATCATCAATCATCATGATATCTGAAATTATAATTTTTGATTCAAATTCAAATTCAAATTCAAATTCAAATGAAATTTCAAATTCATTTGATTCAAATTCAACTTATATAACGAAATTTAATAATTTTTATGATTTATTTAATTATCTATTAACTTATTCAAATTATATATTAATCGAAAAAGATAAAAAATTAGTTAAAGTATTAAATAAAGATGAAAAAGATTTATATTATCCAGTTGGTTTAATTATAAACAATAATAATAATGATTCATTAAATTTAAAAGATAATTTTTATATCAATAAAATTGAATTAAAATCTTTATTAGAATTAAGATTTAATAATTTAAATTTATTAATTGAAATTATATCATTTGAAAAAAATTCAATTAAAATTCAAAATCAATTAACTAATTTAAATAAAAATTTAAATTTAATTTATTCATTAATTAAAGATAGATTATTAAGAGTTAAAACTTGGGTTGGATTAAATGAAAATAAAGAACAAGATAAAAATTTAAAAATAAATTCAATGTTAAATTCATTTAAAGATTATGAAAATAATGATAATGATATTATAAATTCAAAAATATCATCAAATTATTATAAACATTTAATTGATAATATAGATTATAAATCATTATTAACTATTCCAAATAATGATGAATATTATTTAAATAATGTAAATCAATGGGGTTTTCAAGCTTATAATTTAACATCTGATGAATTATTATATTCTGCTTATTTAATGTTTAAAAATATTATTAATACCAATTCATTATTAATTGATTCAAATTTTGATAATTCATTAGTTGGATTTTTATTTTTTATTAGAGATAATTATAGATATGGTAATCCATTTCATAATTTTAGACATGCAATTGATGTTACACAAGGTACAAATTATTTTATGAATAAATTAGATTTAGATTTAGATTGGAAATTTAAATTTTCATCAGAATTTAAATTTTCTTTATTATTAGCATCAATTGGTCATGATTTAGGTCATCCTGGTATAACTAATGCATTTTTAATTAATTATAAATCACCAATTTCAATTAAATTAAATAATTCATCAGTTTTAGAAAAATATCATTTAAATCAATTAAAAAAAATCTTATCAGATGGATTTGGATCAAATTTTAATAAAAAATTTAATACAAATAAAAATAAAAATAAAAATAATAATATAGATAAAATTAATAATTTAATTCAAAAATCAATTTTAGCAACAGATATGGCAAATCATGATTTATATGTTTCTGAAATTTCTAAATTTTTAAATTATAATGATTCAAATAAAACATATGAAATGTTATCATGTTTATTATTAAAATGTGCAGATATATCAAATGTTTGTAGACCATTAGATGTTTCAGTTAAATGGGGATTATCATTAGGATTAGAATTTGGTGAAGTTGCAAATTTAGAAAAATTAATTAAAAATGATGAAACAACAATAACAAATATAATTAATCCATATAATTTAAAAATTATAAAACCAAATGAAGCAATTAAATTAAATTCAAATTTAAGTGGATCACAAATGTTTTTTATAAATAGATTTGCATTAGAATTTTTTAATAAAATTGGTGATTTTATACCAGCATTAAAATTTTTAAGTTTACAACTGAATGAAAATTCAAATTACTGGTTAATTGATTTAGAAAATCAAAAAAATTTAAAAAATAATGTTAATGTTAATGTTAATATTGAAAATTCAAATTCAGAAAAAAAAATACAGAATGGTAAGAAATAAATCAATAAGAATAATCCATAAACATAAATATTATACATTAATTAATTAATTAATTAGATTTTTTTTTTTTTTTTTTTTCTTGTTTTGTTTTGTTTTGCTTTGTTTTCGTTTAATTTAGTTGTTTTAATTGTTGCTTTGAATTTTGCTATAGATTTTTTTTATTATTATTATTATTTTATTTTTTAATTTTTTAATTTTTTATTGATTGATATACTGACAGTATACTGACTATATATCAATCATTAAATTATATAAAACAATTCTTATAAATTATATTATATTTTTTTGTTTTCATTTTGTTTTCATTTATTCATTTATCGTTATGTTATGTCTTATGATTTTTATTATTATCATTATTATTATTCTTATTCCATTTAAAAGATTAAGTTCTTTAATCTTTAGTTTCATATATATATATAAAGTACTTTTTTTTATACTATACTATACTATACTTCTACATTTTTATTATTTTATTTTATTTTATTTTATCTTTAAGAATTGCTTATTTTTTTGTTTTTTGTTATTTTATTTGTGATTAAAAGAATTGAATTATGTTCTTTTATTGTGTGTGTCAGTCAGTGTGTGTTATATTGTTTTGTTTAGTGTTTAGTGTTTATATTTATATCCATTTATTTAGTGTTTAAGTATTAAAAAGAGTCAGACACAAGTCAAGTTGACTCTGGCAGTGACCGGGACCAGGGTCAGTTTCGAGCGCAGCAACAGAGAGCAACAGAGAGTGTGATATATAGTGTGTGGGTGTCGATGCGTCTCAAATTCGCATTTGCTCTATCCGTCTGTTATAAATTTATAAAACCAACTTGATTTCCACTTTTTGTCTTCATCTGGATTTCAACCTTTTCAACCTTTTCATTCAATTCTCATTGCCATTATAATTCATCAATCATGTTTGCTAGATCTCTAAGAAATTCAACTAGAACAATCTTTTCAAAACCTTTATTAGTTTTAAGATTTAATTCAACAATTAATTCAAATATTTTAAATAAAAATTCAATTCCATTTACTTATTCATCAAATCCAATTTTAAGATTCACTGAAGAACATGAATATATTGCGATTCATAATGATGGTACTTCATTCATCGGTATAACAAAATATGCTGCTGATGCTTTAGGTGATTGTACTTATATCGAATTACCTGAATTAAATTCAGAAGTTTCAACAGGTGATGTGATTGGTTCAGTTGAATCTGTTAAATCTGCAAGTGAAATTTATTCACCTTTAAATTCTGAAATTATTGAAGTTAATAATAATTTAGAAAATGATCCTTCATTAATTAATTCTGATCCAATGGGTGATGGTTGGATTGTTAAAGTTAAAGCTAGTGAAGATTTTAATCCTGATGATTTATTATCTGAACAAGATTATCAAAAATTATTAGAAGAACATGATGATTAATTTTAATTATTTACTTAAATTATGACTTTATATTAAATATAACAAACAAAAATAAATATATTATTCGACCTTTTTTAAAAAAAAAATGGCCATATAATTAATAATAATAAACATATACATATAATTAATTATAAATCATCAGTTTTACAATTACCAACACCTCTTTCTTTTCTATACTTAGCAGGATCTTTATCCCATTCAGCCTGCGTTTTAGTCTTTAATTGTAATGCATGAACACCTAATTCATTAATTTCATAATCTAATAATTTATAAATTAATCTATGTCTTGAAGGTAAATTAACCTTATTAAATTTTTCACTAATTATAATTATATTAAAATGAGATTCAGTTAAATTAGTAGCACCTTCTAATCCTCTATGTCCTCCATGTTTCCAGGAATCATTTTTAATTGATAAAAAACTTGGTTCAAATTCATTTATTAATTTACTTTTAATTGATGATTCAATTGGAGATTCAATTGGTGTTGAAGTATTTGTTGTTGTTGATGATGCTGCTGCTGTTGACATTGTTCTTAGTATTAGTGGATTTCTTAGTTGTCTTTTGAAATAAGAAACTATTGACATATTATATAACTACTACTCTTTAAACAATAAAAAACCACCAATCAAGTAAACCAAAATAAAAACCTTTAAATTTATTTTTGCTCCACTCGCTTTTTTTTTTAAAGAGAACTCCTTCTTTTTGATTACTACATGTACATGTTACATGTACATGTAACACATTAATTTAAATAATAAATATAATTAAATAATAATAACAAAATATAGATAAGAAGCAAAAACAAAAGAAACACTCTTATAATTCATGTATAATATAACTCTAAAACAAAGAAAAAAAACAGAAAATGCATACTATAATAATCAAAATTAAAATTTCAAATTTCAAATTTCAAAATGCAAAAACAATAAACAATAAACAAATAGAAATAATAACACCTATCTAAATAATTAATTAATTAATTTATCAACTATAATAAATTTTCATTATGTTTGTGAAATTCATCAAGTTGTTTTTGTAAAAATTTAAATTCAGGGTCTAAATGATCATGATTATTAATAAAATCATTATTTTGAGAAACATTAACTTCATCTTCATCAAGTTCAGATTTATGAATTGTACCTTTTAATAATTCTGTAATTTTATCAAGATCTGAATTTGTTATTAATTCCCAAAATTTCCCAATTTCAATATTTTCATGATTACCACCTAAATATTTCAATAATAATTGATGACCATTATCAGTATTTGAATAACCATAAATATTAACATCAACTGCAGTATGACCATGGGTTGACCAACCAATTTGTGATCTAATTGAAACCATTTCATTTAAAACATAACCAGGATCATGTTTTAATGATAAAAGTTTTTCAATTTCTTTTTCAGTTGAATCATAGATACCTAAATCATTTTCAAAGATTTCAGTTTTAATAAAATTATATAAATCATCTTTTGAAATTGCTTTATATGAACTTAATTTGTTTTTTAAATATTCACCTGATTTTGTAGCATTTAATAATCCATCTGGTTTCCATAAATATTCAGGATAATCAGAATGAACTTGTCTACCAACTGATAAACCACCAGTTTCATGATCTGAAGTTGAAATCACAAAAGTTTCAACATCAGTTGAATCAACAAAATCAATAACTGATTTAAATGCTTTATCATATGCTAAAACTTCTCTAACTTGTGCAGCTGGATCATTTTGATGACCTGCATGATCAATTCTTGAACCTTCAATTAATAAAAAGAAACCTTGATCTGAATCTTTTGTTGCTTCAGATAAAACATTTAATGCAGTAATAACTTCTTCTTGTAATGAAGGATATTCTTTTGGATTTCTATCTAAATCAAAAGGAATATTATAATAAGCTAATAAAGATAATAAAGGTAATGAAACATTTTTACCTAATTGAAATTGATCAAATTCATCTTTATTTAAAGCAACATTAAAACCTAATTTTTTTGCTTCATCAACTAAATTAATTTCATCTTCTCTACAACCTTGTGAATCACTGCCAGGTAAATAGAAACATCTACCACCACCAATCATTAAATCAGTAACTAAACCTAATGATGTATTAAAACCTAATTGTTGAGATGCAATTAAAGATTGCATAGATCTTGAATCAGCATGAGCATTAAAAGCAGCAGGTGTTGCATCAGTTAATGAAGTAGTAACAACTAAACCAGTTTTATAACCTTGTAATTTTAAAGCTTCTAATATAGTACCACGAGGAATCTTAAATGGATCAACTGCAATTGCACCATTATATGACTTGTGACCACAGAATGCTGTAGCCCCTGCAGCTGAATCCGTAATTAGTGATGAAAAACTCCTAGTTCTGGAACTACCAATTAAAAATTTATCAAGTTCTAAGGTATCATCATAATTTAAATTATCTCTAAATTGTCTAAATGAACGTGCTGTATTAATAGAACTAACTCCAGTACCATCAGTAACCATCATAATAATATTCTTTTTACCAGAAAAATTTGGAATAATTGGTTGTTGATGTTGATGATCATTGTTAACATTGAATGAACTTGTTAATGATTTAAAAGTTGATATAATCAGAAAGAAATAAAAAACACCACCAATTAAAAACAGTTTTAATTTCTTGTATGATTGTTGCTTACATGTTGAAGAACTTATATCATTTTGTTTTTCTGATTGCACAAAAGTCATGGTTGGACTATAGGTTTTAATCTAGGGAAAAAGAAAAAGAAAGGGTCCATCAATTGCTCTTTTGCTTGTTTTAAGTTTTAAGTTATCGTTATCGCACCCGGGCTGTGCAGGGCTGTGCAAAGCTTAAGGTGTGCACGGGTTTGGGTTTCAGTTGGCTATATTAATACACGTAGAAAAGGGTATATACTAGTTTTATAAGAGTAGCTATTTAGAAGGGGTGATGATTTCTCCCTCCATTGCATTAGGTTCAGGTTCATGTTGTCCTAACAAGCCATGAACAGAGTGTTGTTGGTCAGCTTCAAGATCTTCTGTTGTTGCAACTTGTTCATCAATTTTTCTTACAAGTTTATTTGAAGCATGATATTCTGGAGATTGAATAATATTATCAATGATATAATATTGAACTGTATTCATAACTAATGGGAAAATCAAAACAACAAAAAACACTTGAACTTGAGGAATATTATCAGACCAACTTAAAATCCAACTTGCAAATGTAATTAAAAATGGACATAAGAATAAAACAGCAGCAATAATGAATTTCATTGAAAGTAAACCTAAGAAATATAAACCTAGTTGTTTAAAATATGAAGAAATCTTAGGTGGATTACCATATTGACCACTTTCAATACCATCAATACCCATTTTTCTAGCTAAAGCAAAAACTAAATATAAAGCAGCCCATAAAATTGGAATTCCAATAGTTGTATCAAATAAGATATTTAAAAAATAGTAATTACAAGGATTATCACAATGATCACAAGTACCATCGTGATCATCTTGTTCATGTCTTGCAATATTATTATCATTATCATCTTCAACAAAGAATTTATCAGAATTGCCACCTAGTATACTTAAAAAGACATTTAATAAATGAATACCTAAAGCACCTAAAACTTGTTTAGAAACATCAAAAAACCAAATTTTCCAAGGTCTTCTATGTGGATATTCCTTTGATCTTTTCCAAACCAATGAAGAAAGTGCTAATAAACCCATAACACCTTGAACAATCAAAGCAAAAGGACCAAGTAATTGACATCTATCTTGATCAGGAGTAGCTAAAGTAGACATAACGTAGAGTGATAGGATATTAATTGAATAATAATTGATAATGAAAAGGAATTAGAATTAGAAAATGATTGTTTGTTTGTGTATACTGGAGTTGTTGATCAATGATCGATATCAGACGAATTTTTTATTTCTGTAGAGCGGGAATTTCTTAGAGAGAGAGTAGAGGACAGTGGCAGCTATTGGAGTGAGATATGATGGTTGCTAAAGAGTAAAAGAGTGGTTATTTATAATTAATATCTGTTTCTATAAATGATATTAATTTGGAAAGAAAATAGGAGGCTAAGTTGGTTAGAATATTGTCTTGACTACTTAAAACGTTAACGTATCGTATACACGCCTGAAAATCTCCACCTGATACTGCGCCACATATTGTCCACCAGCCACCACCGCCACGGTCAGCTGACCAATCCAAAATTGAGCTCGAGCAAATTCAACTTTCCAACTTTTCAACTTCCTTTCAAGTATCAAATAAACCATTAAAATAACTAATATTATCAATAATGTCTACTTCAGCTGAAGCTTGTCCACTTCCATCAACCTCTAACAACACTGAATGTATGTATACTCATCAAAAAACAATTCAAAATTATCTTATTCTTATCTAAAGCAAATTACTAATCAATAATCAATAATTTATTATAGCTAAACCAAAACCATGTTGTGTTTGTAAACCTGAAAAATCAACAAGAGATGAATGCATGTTGTTTTATGGTACTGATTCACCAAAATGTAAAGATATGATTACTTCTTATAAAGCTTGTATGAAAGGTTATGGTTTTGAAATTTAAATTCAATTTTAATTTTAATTTTAATTTTTCAATTGTATGGGTTAATAATCTAACTTAGTTTATTCGGTTTTATAGGTCTTTCTTGTATATATGTTTGGTTAATGATTTATAAATACAATATTTTTTAATTGTTTCCTTTTGTTTTTAAGTTTTTGTATAAAAGTTTGTTTTTTAATTTATTTTCATGTTTTATAATTTTATTATTCTTTTTTTATATTTATTAAAAAAAAAAATAATGTAAATGAAAAATGTAACAAAAAAGTTAACAAAATTTATGAAAGAGGGAGAAAAATAAGAATTATACAAAAAACAATAATAATCAAAGAAAAAAATAAAATAAGATAAAATAAAATGAAAGTTAAGAATATTAAGAAAAAAAAAAGTAAATTTATAAAAACTATAATAGATACATACCATATATACATAAAATCAATTCAATATAATTTACTCTATACTATTAACAATCATTTCGCTTAATGTAGCATTAGTTGATCTACATTGATTTTTCATCATAACACCCTTCGAACTTGATGCTAATTTTATTAAACTTGCAACTTTATCACCTTGAATAGTTTTACCAAATAATTTTAATGTATGATTTGCACTTGATGCAACTAAATTAGTTGATTCTAATGGCATCATACTTAATGATTTAATCAAATTATTAACAACTTCTTGTAAATCAATAGTTGATGAATCACCTAAATTGAAAACTGCACTACTTTCATTATCTAATTCATCCCATGCTTTAGTAAAATTGGCTGTAAATTGTGGAATAATAAAATCACCTGCATTAATTGTTAATGGTTCAGTTGGATATTCATCTGGGAATCCTTCTTCGTCATCAAATGGTTCACCTGTACTCTTATCAACATCTCTTGTTGTAAATGTTAAATTATTTTCAAATGATCCAATTTCAATATCTTCAGGTCTTGTAAATGAAACATAAATTGATCCTGTTGTGGTTGGTTTTAAAATTTCAATTGGAACAATAAATTCTTCAACATATTCTTCATTTTCTGGTTCAACAACAATTGAAACATCTTCTAATTGTGCACCAGGTAATGTATTTAAAATATTATATTGAACAACCAAATGATCTTGGAAAATATGTTTAATTGCACTAACAACAAATTCAGAATCTTTATCAGTTAATTCAGATGATGATGATGAATGTAATAATGAACCATATGCTTCAATTTCTGGAATTGTTGATAATTCATCAGCATATTTTTGTTGTAATAAGGCTTGTTTTGTTGCATCATTGATTTTTTCTTCAGAATCGTTCTTAGATTTATCTTCCTTATTTGATTGTTCAATTGGTTCATCAAATGCAGATGTTTTCAATTTATATTCTTCACTCATTAATTGTTCAGATGTAACAGCTGTAACAATTGAAATATCAAATGGTTTATTAAATGATTCTTTATCTTCATTATTAACATAAACATTTAATTTCTTTTCTAAATCAGCTAACCAATAACCAAATTGTGGATCAACATATGATTTAGCATTTTCTTTATCTTTTGATGATAAAAATCTTAAAGCTAATGCAGCTCTATCTCTAACTTCATCATCAACATCTTGTAAACATCTTTTCAATAAAATTTTAATACTTTTGGTTATTGATTCATCATCAATTAAGGCAAATTTAGATAATGCACTAACTGCGGCACATCTAACAATTGAATTTTCTAAAACAACTCTATTATAAATATGTCTAACATATAAACTTGGATTAGTTGTATTTGGACCTTGTTCACCTAAAATAAATATCACTTTTGTAGCTAAATTAGTAAATTCACAATCTTCAATAAATTCACATAACATATCTAATGCAAAATCTCTTGATTCTGGAATAAATTTAACAATATCTAAAATAGCATCAATAATAGCTGTTTTAATTGGTGCACCACCTTCTTCACCTAATAAACCATTTAAGAATTCTAACATTGACTTGAATTTTTCTGGGAATTTTAATGATAAAGTACCAATTGCTTCAATAACAATAATTTTAAATTCATCTGAAATATCATCCATAAAATTAGAAATTGTTTTAACTAATCTATCAACATTTTCAGCGCTACCAGTTTTTAATAATGTTGTAATTGCATAAGTTGCAATTGATCTATTTGAATCATTAATCATACTTTCTAATTCATCATTACAAACTCTAATCTTTTCTGGATCTTTCATTGCAATTTTATTCAGTAATCTAACAGCAGCAAATCTAGTAACAGTTCTTGGAACAGATAATAAAGATTTTAAAGTTGAGATTGCAGCCATTTGATGACTTGGGTTGATTTTTGGTAAACTTAAAATTGATTTAGCAGCTTCTAATTCAACCATATCAGATTTATTACCTAACCAATTTTGAAATAATGGCCATAAACTATTAATTAAATTAGAATCATCTTCAATCAGTTTTCCGACAAATCTAATTAATTGTAAAACAGCAAATGAATTCATTAAAGGTTTTTGATCATTTAATTGTTGAATCATTTTCATTAAAGCCATTTTATCATGATTTCTCAGATGATATAATAAACCTAAAGCATGATATTGATAAGAATAAGTTGATGAAGGTAAATGACCATAATTACCATAAAATTCATGAGTTGAAAATTGAGATTGTGGGATTGTTTTAGTAGCACTAATAGCTTCTTGAGTTTCATTTGTCCATCTTTTAACAACATCTTGTGCAACTGGTAATAAATGATAAGAAGAAACTAAAGCAGCGGATGATACACTTTGATTTCTATCAACAACACAATTTTTAAATAATCTTTCAGCAGATGGAATAGTTGAACCATCTAAAACTCTAGCTAAAGTTCTAACGGCATTTGGTTTATAAATGATTTCACCATTTTGAATATCTTTCATAATTGAAGCAGTTGCCATTAAAATATCATCAGAAATTGGAGATAATTCTTTAATTGCTAAATAAACTAATTGACGTAAAGAAGCATCTTCATGATGAAATAATTTAGAAACAGAAAAGAATAATTTAGTTGCTTCAACTCTTGGAAAAGTTTCACCAGCATATAATAATCTTAATAATCTTGATAATAATAAACGACATCTTTTTGCGTGAACTGGACTAGCATTAAAAGCTTGTTGACAAGATTGGAAAACAGTCATCTTATCAGGAAGTTGACCACTTGCCTCTACATCTTCAAACTTTTTGTAAGTTAATGTAGACATGATTTATGTATTGTTTATATTTGTTGTATCTGATTGTTTTGAAATTTGAAATCTGAAATTTGTTGTAGTTTAATCTTAAATTGAAATTGAGATGAAGTAATTAAACAAAGAGATAGAATGAATCAATTGAAATTACTGTATTTCTTTATAAAAGAGGCAACAGAAGATAATTGTTGAAGAAATAAGATCAAAACCCACCTATAATCTGTTGAAATTGTTCTAACTGATGATCTGGCTTGAATTCACTTCTCTTCGATACGGCCGGGTAATTCTGGCGGGAGAACACCAGTGCACCAGACTAAGCGACGGGTCGGTGGCACTGCGGCTGGGACGGCGGCTGTGTGGGTTTTACCCTTTTGGGACAAAGCGTAAACAAGTCCAATTAACGCTTTTCCTGCTTGTTCAACTTCTGATGGTTTCACCTTTCCTTGTTCCTGTTTCTAGACCCTGTTACAACACCAGCTTCACAAGCTTCACCTCCATTAGTCTAACTTCAAGATCAAAAGTATCCATTAAGACTATACTAACTATTAAAGATCAATCTCATCAACTGTTTACACAACACTAACAAAGACATTCATATCATATCTATTATCAATCCATTTATATTTATACGCCTAACCTCTTCTATACTACTATAATACGGCATATATTTTATCAACTTAGGACACTTATTAAAGAACAATATACATTTTAGAGTCAGTTACAATTAAACATTTATTTATATTTAGATCATTAGAAAATTACTTTACAATAACTCTACACCTTACTCTTCTTCTTCAATATGACAAATCATTCCCCACATAAGAGAACTCCATCCTATACAACTCCAAGACATAGAACTGTATTTGGTAATATGAGTCCCAATTTAATGAGTAATAGTAGAACTTCAATTATAGATACTCAAAAAGTGATATCCCCAAATTTTAATGTTGTTTCATCAGATTGGTCAATGTCTTCAAAAAGATTTAGTATGAATTTGGAAAGATTACATTCAAGAAATAAATCTGAAGATTTTTTAGGGTCCCCAAAAAAATTACGTCGTACTAATACAAATGAAATGTTAGATAGATTTATTCCTTCAAGACAAACAACTTCTGGTAAATTAACTTTAGAAGAAAAAATTCCATTATCTTGTGATTTACCTTATGAACATATTGAATCTCAAACTTCAAAAATTTATAAGAATACTGTTGCTCAAGCTTGTGGTTTAGAAGTTGGCGAAAGAATATTACAATTTCAACCTGCTGCTCCAGAATCAAAAAAAATTGCAAAATTAAAATCAAATCAATTTAAAAATAAACCCACTATTTCAACTTCTGCTGCTCAAGCTAGATTAAAAAAAATTCCAACTTGTCCTGAAAAAGTTCTTGATGCTCCAGGTTTAATTGATGATTTTTATCTGAATTTATTAAGTTGGTCATCGGAAAATGTTTTAGCAATTGCTTTAGAAAATGCAGTTTATTGTTGGAATGCATCAACCGGTACTGTTAATTTGGCTGCTGAATGTGAATCGATTGTTACTTCAATTAGATGGTCTCAAGATGGTGTTTATTTATCTGTTGGTTTAGATGATGGATCAATTGAAATTTGGAATTATGAAGTTAATGAACGATTAAGAACAATGTTAGGCCATGATCAAAGGGTTAGTGCACATTGTTGGAATGATCATATTATTACATCAGGTTCAAGATCAGGTCAAATGTTTCATCATGATGTTAGAATTGCAAATCATATCACTGCTAGTTTAAATAATCATGTTGCTGAAGTTTGTGGAATTGAATGGAGATCTGATGGCACACAATTTGCATCTGGTGGTAATGATAATATTGTTAACATTTGGGATGCCAGAGCTTCAATTCCTCAATTTACAAAGACTGCTCATACAGCAGCTGTTAAAGCATTATCATGGTGTCCAACTCAAACTTCTTTATTAGCAACTGGTGGTGGTTCATCATGTCGTAAAATTCATTTTTGGAATACAACAACTGGAGCTAGAGTTAATACAATTGAAACAGAATCTCAAGTTTCATCTTTAAAATGGGGTTATTCTCATGGAATTGGTAATGAAATTGCAGCAACTCATGGTTTTCCAAATAACGATATTACAGTTTATAGTTATCCAACTTTACAAAAAACAGGTGTTATTATGAATGCTCATGAATCAAGAGTTCTAAATAGTTGTTTATCACCAGATGGTACAACATTAGCTACACTGGCAGCAGATGAAAATTTAAAATTTTGGAAATTATTTGATATTCGTGAACAAGAAGATGATTTTTTCATTCCAGGACATGCTAGAAATGGATCTAAAAGTGTTGAAGATTTAATGCTTACTTTACGTTGATTATTATTGTTTTTTTGTTTTTATTTTACCTCCCCGGCCTTCTCAATTGGTTTTTGTTTTAATTCGTTGTTTTCTTGCTTTTTGATCTTTTTATTTTCATTTTCATTGTTATTGTTTTTGTTACATTCAATTGTGCTATCATTATACCCATATAGCTATAACCAGAAACCATACCCTGTTTTATTAAATTTATTTTCTCAATTTGTCTGTCTCTCTCTGTTTTCTTTTTTTCCTTCTTTCTTTTGGGTATCATTCTACTAATTTCTTCATTTCTATCATTACGTTGTGTTTGATTATATTCCAAAATATGAGTTTTCATATAGTATTCTATATTCCATTTTTTACATTTTCACATTATTACGGTTCCTGATTCATTTTCGGTTCTAAAGAACTATCATTCATTCATTTTCAACAATATTTTACAATTACTTTTTTTTTCATCTTTAATTTTTATTTAGATTTTTCATTTTGCATTCTTGACAATTATTAAATGTTATTATTACCCACTGTTGTTTCCATTCGTTATTGCCTTTATTCTTTTTATTTTCATCAATTAATGTTTTATTTAAGGTTTATTAATCTCGGCCTTTTATTTTTACTCTCTCATTTTTATTATTTTTATATTCTGTATATTATCAATATTTAATTAAAATTTGTTTTTAATTCTAATTAAATTAATAATGTGCATGTAAAGTTGTAAACCTTTAATTTTGTGTTGAAGCGGTGAAAAAGAAGGTTCAAAAGATGAAAACAAAAGAGCCGCGATAAGAATTTATGAATTTCTCTTCCGCTTCAAGTATCTGTTTTGGGAAGTTGATTTCATTTCTGGATAGATTTTTGATGAAAAAAGGAGTCTGAAAAAGTTTTAGAGTTTATACAATCAAAGGGTTTACCCAGCTATAGGTTATGGATATGGTTAATCACTTATACCTTACTCTCTTCTTTACTACTTGTTAAACCCCAGTACAGCTCTTATTTATTACTTACTTACAAACAGATAAAAAAATAATCATGTCTACTTCCAATACTCCTATAAAAAAACAAATTCCAAAAGTTGAAATATTAACACTTAAAGATTACAAAAAAGCTGGTAGAACATTATATAAATCATTTGGACCTGAAGATGGAGTTGCTAGATTTGTTTCACGTCATTTAGAAGATTCAAATCCAGAATTGAAAAAAAGTTGTGATTTATTAATGTATGAAGCATATGTTTATTCACATATATTAAAAGGTTTAGTAATTGCAATAAAAGGTGATGATCATGAAAATAAAGATACTTTTGAATCAGTTGCAGTTTGGATGGGACCAAATGGTGAATTTGATGATTATTTAACATTATTAAGATCAGGTTTTGCAAGATTGGCATGGATGACTGGATCAGAAGGTCGTAGAAGAGTTTTTAATATATTATTTGAAGTTTTACATGATGAAGCACATGAAATATTAAGTACAGATAAAGAAAATGGTGATAATGTTTGGACTTTAGTTTATTTAGGATCAACACCTGAATCAAGAGGTAAAGGTAATGTTAGAGCATTGTTTGATTATATGATTGAAAACCATATTAATCCAGATAATAGCTTATTATATTTAGAAAGTTCAGCAGTTGCTAATTTACCAATTTATGAAAAGTTTGGCCTTAGAGCAGTTGCAGATATTTGGTTAGGTGATAAAAATGATTCAGGTGAAGACTGTGCTAGAATGGATATAATGATTAGAGGACCAAAAGGTGAAGAATGGAAATATTTAAAACAAGTTAGAGATAAACGTGGATATGTTGTTCCTGAATTATCTAACACCAAATAATTGAAATAGGTTTACTAATTAATAATTTATATTATTCTTTTAAAATTACATATTAATTTAAGGATATCATATATCATATATATCATATAAGCTCGATCTTTAAAATTACGTAGACGGTAAAACGCCAAATTAAGTAAATTCCGTTATAGCAGGTGATAACCGCGATTCAGTTAACTGTACCACTTCCTACAAGGCTACAAGTTGTTTGCTCTCTCAATAGAGTTAACAAATACTGAATTATAACTGAAATGGGATTATAAAGGAGATCTGATATATATGATCTAATTGGTGTTTTGTTGGTAAAATGACCTGATTCATATCACTTTTTTTCCTAAGTCAAATCACTATTTTTAAAGATTCCATTTAATCTAATTCATCAATCATGTCTATATCATCAAATCCAGAAATTCTAACTTTAAAAGATTATAAAAAAGCTGCTAGAACATTATATGAATCATTTAAAAAAGATCAAGTTGCAAGATATTGTACAAGACATTTAGAAAATGACCCAGAATCAAAAGAAAGATGTGATTTATTATTATTTGAAGCATTTGTTTATTCACATATTTTAGAAGGTTATGTTATTGCAATTAAAGGTGATAATCATAAGAATGAAGATTGTTTTGAAACAGTTGCTCTATGGACAGGTCCAAAATCAGATAATGTTGAAAGTTATAAAACTATGATTAAATCTGGATTTGCAAAATTTGCTTGGTTAGCTGGATCAGAAGGTCGTAAAAGAGTTTTTGGTACATTAATTAAAATTTTACATGAAGAATGTGATGAAGTTTTAAAATATGAATCTAATTCAGATAATTTATGGACATTAGTTTATTTAGGTTCAACACCAAAAGCAAGAGGTAAAGGTAATGTTAGAATCTTATTTAATTTTATGTTTGAAAATTATATTGATACATGTAATGGAATTGCATATTTAGAAAGTACATCATTAAATAATATACCAATATATAAAAAGTTTGGATTTTTACCAGTTAAAGATGTTTGGTTAGGTGATAAAGAAGATCCAGATAAAGATTTTGCTAGAATGGATGTTATGATTAGAGGGCCACAAGGTAGAGAATGGGAACATTTAAATGAAACTAGAGAAAGATTGGGTTATATTATTCCAGATAATGTTTAATTGATCAATTGATTTGATTCAATTTGGATACATATAGCAGTTAATTGTTTGATTTTTAATTTACGTATATATTTTTGCATATTTCTTTATGATTTTTTATTTTTATTTGGTTTTATTATCATTTTATATGATGTTTCTTTAAGTTAGGTATTTTTACTTTTATTTTTTATTTTTAGTTTTGCATGATATTCTTTTTTTTCACTATTAAAAAATAAATTAAGATACTGATCATTGATTTAATGATTTGTATTAATTTTTCCAAATTAAGTATACAACTTGATTCCTTTGAGTAAATACTTCCTGAAATTGTTATATCGATCTGGCTGGCTAGCTATGCGAAGATGAAGACATATAGATAAATAATATCTGGTACAAGATTTCTACAAGACAGACTCACAGAAATCCAGGAATGGTTCTAACTTCTATCGATATCTAAGCTTTGATTCGCTCACTAAAAATTCTCAACGCTACTCAAACTTCACAAATTATCCATCGTTCAACAGCTTCATCACACTTTTCATCTTCCATCTCTTCATTCCACATATATCCATTACACCATCTAATATATCACATTCATCAATCATCATCAACAATGTATCCTAGACAAAACTTCACTCCAGATCCTACCCTTTTACAAAATCAACTAAATCAACAAAGAACATTCAATTTAAATCAAGGTCCACCACAATCAAATGCTTCGTTACTTGCTCAACAACTGCAAGTCGCAGCTTTACAACAGCAACAACAACAACAAAATCAATCACAACAACAGCAACAATTGAATCAACAACAAAATCAACAAATTCAAACACCTTCACAATCTCATAGTCAATTATTAGATTCAAATACAAGTAATTCTTCAACTCCTGTAGGTGTTCATATTGCAACTGCTGAAACATCTGGCGCAAATCCAGTCGTTACAGGAAATAAAGCATTAAATGATGAAAAAGTATATTCATGGATTATTGAATTAGTTTATGGTCCAAATAAAGAACAAGCTTTATTAGAATTAGGTAAAAAAAGAGAATTTTATGATGATTTAGCATTAGTTTTATGGAATTCATTTGGTGTTATGACTAGTTTATTAGAAGAAATAATTGCAGTTTATCCTCTGTTATCACCTCCAACATTAACTACGCCAGCTTCAAATAGAGTTTGTAATGCATTAGCTTTATTACAATGTGTTGCTTCACATCCTGATACAAGAACACCATTTTTAAATGGACAAATTCCATTATTTTTATATCCATTTTTAAATACTAATTCAAAGCAAAGACCATTTGAATATTTAAGATTAACATCATTAGGTGTAATTGGTGCATTAGTTAAAAATGATACACCAGAAGTAATTCAATTCTTATTAACAACTGAAATTATTCCACTATGTTTAAAAATTATGGAATCATCAAGTGAATTAAGTAAAACTGTTGCAATTTTTATAGTTCAAAAGATTTTAGTTGATGATGCAGGATTATCATATGTTTGTCAAACTTATGATAGATTTGATGCAGTTGCAAATGTTTTACATTTAATGATTGAACAATTAGTTTCAAATCCAACAGCTAGGTTATTAAGACATGTTATTAGATGTTATTTAAGATTATCTGATAATACAGATGCAAGAGTTGCTTTGAAAGATAGATTGCCTAAATATTTAAGAGATGAAACATTTACCGGATTGTTAAGAGAAGATGTTACAACTAGAAGTTGTTTATCTCAACTTTTATCAGTTATACAGCAATAAATTTAAAAATTAAAACATTAATTTCTTTGAAAAAAAAAATAGATTTTCCTATTAATTTTTTTAAGTTTCTCTTTAGCTAATACTAGTTAATTGAATATTTTTAATTACATGTAATTCATATATCGTTAAAGTTAAATTGAATTTAAATAATTAAAGATTACAATTAATTGTGTATATTTTTATATATTATCTTTCTTTGGTTCAATTGAATTGTAGTACGTTATATAACTTTAGTATAATTAATATACATCATATATTTCCTGGTGCACAGATGACTATTTATATATATTTAGCCAGGCGCGTTATTGTCGCTGCAGCTGCCAGCTCCAGCGAAACCGGAGTCGGACCCTCGGCCTCGGCTGTGCAGTGGGCTGTCCTGCGGCTCAGGATCTCTGTTTACATTTGTGATTTTCTTGATCAATTAAATTAATTTTAAATCGAGTTAAAGGCGACCAGACCAGAAAACAGACTCCGTTTCATCTGGACTTCTTCTTCGAAAACAGGTTCATCTCTTCCCCACAGACCTATCAGACGTATATCTTCACATAACCATACTCTGTATCAATTAGATCATCACTAACTATTATTCATCATGCCTATCTCTCTTTCTGTTATCGTTACGGGGGCCATTTCAAATATGATTCTTTTAGAAAGAATGTATAAGGTCTTTCTGAATGTTCGTCAAGAAGCTACAACCGCTTACACTGATTATCAACATGATTTGGCAACAACTGATCCAAATGAATTGTTGCCTGCTCTTGAAGGTGCAGCTAAGAAAGCTGATCCACCTGCTGCTGCTGCTGCAAAACCAGCTGAAACTCCAGCTACTACTCCAGCTCCAGCTGCTTCAACAACACCTGCTCCAGCTCCTGCTCCAGCTCCTGCTCCAGCTCCTGCTCCAGCTCCTGCTCCAGCTCCTGCTCCAGCTGCTACTACTTCAGCACCAGCAGCTGTTACTCCAGCTCCAGTTGCTGCTACTCCAACTCCACCTCCAGCAGAAACACCAGCTACTACCCCAGCTCCAGTTCCAGCTCCAGTTGTTGCAGCTGCGGTTGCTCCTCTATCAGTGCCAGCACCAGCTGCTCCAATTCAACAACAACCACAACCTGTTCCAGTTCCATCCCAACCACAGGTTCAATATTCACAACCACAAATTCAATATGTTCAACAACCACCACCTCAGCAATATCAACAACAACCACAATATCAACAGCTTCCACCTCAACAACAACAACCTGTTCAAATTCAATATGTTCCAGCTCCAGTTCAAAATTTTGCAGTTGCTCCTGAATCAATTCCAGCTGTAGTTGATGCAGCTCCTGTTAAGAAAGTTATTAAAAAGAAGACTAAACCAGTTGAAGAAGAAGAAGAGGAAGAAGAAGAAGAGAAACCTGTTAAAAAAACTGTCAAGAAGAAGAGAGCTCCAAAAAAAGTAGAAGATGAAGATGAAGTTGAAGAAGAAGAAGAAGAAGATGATGATGATGATGATGAAGTTGAAGAAGAGGAAGAGGAAAAACCTAAGAAAGTTGTTAAAAAGAAAACTGTTAAAAAAGTTGTAGACGAAGATGAAACTGAACCAGAAGAAGAAGAGGAAGAAGAAAAACCAAAGAAGGTTGTCAAAAAGTCAAAGTCAAAGGATGAAGATGTTGAAGATGAAGAAGAAGAAGCTCCAAAGAAAAAGGTTGTTAAAAAATCAAAGTCTAAAACTGAAGAAGTTGATGAAGATGAAGAGGAGGAAGAAGAAGAACCAGTTAAGAAGCCAATTAAGAAATCAAAATCTAAAACTGAAGAAGTTGATGAAGATGAAGAGGAGGAAGAAGAAGAACCAGTTAAGAAGCCAATTAAGAAATCAAAATCTAAAACTGAAGAAGTTGATGAAGATGAAGAAGAAGAAGAAGAAGAACCAGTTAAGAAAACAGTTAAAAAGACAAAATCCAAGACTGAAGACAATGAAGAAGAAGAAGCTCCAGTTAAAAAAGTTGTCAAAAAAGTCAAATCCAAGGTTGAAGATGAGGACGAAGAAGAAGAAGAAGAGCCAGTTAAGAAAACAGTCAAAAAGACCAAATCAAAAGCTGATGAAGAGGAAGATGAAGAATAATCTTTTAGATTTTAATATTACTAATATATTTTTCAATTCAATATTCAATACTATTTTACTTACCATGATTTTTTAATTTTTAATACGATCCTCTAACATTCACGGTATTCATTTAATTTCCATTCTACTAATTTCCAAAGTTTGTTTTTATTTATCCCTATTTTTTTAATTCAATTTAATCGATTTAATGAATTAATTTTTTTTTTTTCTAAGTTCCTTTTTACATTTAATTTTTTTGCATTCTTATTATTTTTCTTTTAGATAATCACTCTTTTTTCTTTTCATTAATTGTTCACTATACTTCATATTAATTAGCATTTTTCTTTCAATTTGATTGTCTTTATTATTGTGTTTTTATTTTTATTTTACAAATTAAATTATTCATTTTTCATTTTATTAATTTGTCGATTGTTTTATTTTTACGTTTATTTTTAGTTAATTATTTTGTCTTTTTTTCATTCCCCTCCTAGTCTTTTGTCTTTCGTTTCCTTGTCTTTGTTTTTTCTCTATAGGTTATAGGCATTTTTATCATATTTTATATTTACAATGGGAAAATAGTAATAATTTTATCGATATCGTACGTATA